>JAUCBJ010001178.1:0-63149 GCA_032718475.1 Nemertoderma westbladi
AATTTTGCGTACAAATACTTAGCTATGTTATCCTTGTTACCATACCTGATGTTTAATGTATCCCAAACTTGTCTTAATCCGTCTGGATGTCCAATAAACTTTAACGCCATTAACTTGGGAGGTCCTTCCAAGCACTTGATGAGGAATCTAAGTTTCTCTCTGTTAGATAGTACAGAGTTCTGTATGCTATCTTTGTAATATTCGTTGAAAGGTAACCATTTCATCTCATCTCCATTGAATTTGACGATCTCTCCCACTTTGACCGCTTGGCGGGCTTCTGTTCTAGCCATCTGACGCGTAAAGCTTTCTTGGGCCATCGTGTTATTTAATATCGAATTATCGGTATATAAATTTATCGGATCATTATCAGGTCTATAGGGAATATCATTAATAACAGGTCTATAATCACCCTTAATAGGGTTTGCTATAGGAGTTTCAACTTCACTAGCAGTATAGATGCGTGTAGGCTCCACACCTTGCGCATGTAATACTTCAGACCTAACAGGTTGACACAATGTTACAGGGGGTATTGGTATGCCCTTTTGTATATTGACTAATTTGTCGCGTTCTAGCGCGATACTTTGCTGCACTTCTTGCAACTCTGCTCTACCTTCCCTCACTGTTCCCTTAAGTTGGTGGACAGTCTCCTGCATCTGTCCCAGCAGGAGATTCATCCCCCGCCGTCCCTCTTCCACCCACTCAACCGCCGAAGCGGGAGTCGCCAACATAGTAGCGGGCTGACGCGGGACGACGGGAGACAAATTATTGATTTCTCTCTCTGCTATCTGGACAGGGGTATTCTCTTGGAATGTTCCACCGGGTACAGGCAGTGTAGTACTATGTAAAGGGAATTTAGAGTTAAGCTCTGGAAGTGCAGGGGTCTCTAGCACCGAAGTGACTTTGGGAACAACAGGCCTAATTATTTCAGGTTCATCGACTATAGTAGGGAGTCTTTTGACCTGGAACAATTGTTCTATGGGTTCTGCACTACCTAAGTCTGTGCTAGTTAGCTGTCTTTTAACAGCTGGGGGCAAATCAGGCAATTTGCGACGGTAAGATGTTTTTCTACGCCTACTTAGATGAGATCTATTTCCTCCGCCTTCAGGATCGGTGGTCTCGCCTTCCTCCGAGGATGTGTATCCCTGGCGCTTGGGAGTAGATTTTCTCATCATCTGCATTTGATTAGCAGTAAACTGTTTATTTATACTGTCTTGTGTCTCTTGCAGATTTTCCAACTCCAGTTGGGTAGTCTGCTCAGAGGCTTTCCGTTCTGCTTCTGCCACTGCCTTTGCTGCTTTTGCATCTGCCGCCGCTGCCTTTCTTTCTACTTCTGCTTCTGCCATAGCCGCCGCCTTTTGTTCCTCTATCCTTCTTTTCTTTATTTGTTCTTCTCGGACTCTAGTGAGGCGGAGTTTTTCATCACATTCAGCTTGGTTTGCAGCTAACATTTCGGCATCGATTGAGTCCAACACAAGCTTGGTTCCTTCACTATTAGGGGAAAGTCCAGACAGCCGTCTCCTCAACTCTTCGTCTCCTAGGAATCGCTGATAGTCGGACAAATAAATGTCGATAGCGTCTCTAGTTCGCGGTTTCTCGGCGGTCTCTTCGCTTTCCGCTTGAGAAAGGGTGACATCAGTTGGTTCTTCATAGGTTGATCTCTCAGCCAGCTGGGATTTCCACTGGGCCGTTTCCTGTACTTTGAGATCTACCCGATGTAACCAAGTTTTGACAGCAACCTGCAGCGACGTGTCCTGTCTTCTTTTGGAAGTTTCCTCAAAGGCTGAGAGGATTAGTCGAATGCGTAGGGTTCTTTCGCGTACTTGGTATAGCAGCTCTTCCTGCTCTTGAGGTCCTTGAAGTTGTCGAAACAGTTGTTCTTCCAATCGATCCAAGGATCCGAAGAATCCCTGCACATATCCTGCTGCCGACCTCTTCCAAACAGCTGGATCCATTGTATCTTTAGCCACTCCCATCCTGTGTATATCTTCCCAAGTAGCCTCGGACAGATCCAACGGGAGTCCGAGTCCGGGAAAGTTCCATTGTGATTCAACAATAGATATCAATTCTTCCCTGGCGTATCCCGCGTAATTATCTTGGGTCGCTCGCTTATTCTTCGCCCAGTTGACTTGATGTTCCTCCACCGCAATGAATATAGTAGTTAGCACTGCAGCAGGAAGAGTAAGAAGGGGGTCCGAGTAGACTGTATCAGCCATCTGCACTCCATGTTCGGGAGTCAGCTCTACAGTATCCGAACTGCTGGAGCTATCGGGTCGCTGGGAAGTAGGTTCTTGACCAAGATGTTGCTGCGATAGGACAACTGCCTCTTGGTCCCGTTTTACCTGTGCCCGAGTGCCTATGATGGACCTATGGTGGACTAGCCTAGGGTCTGATACTACTGGAGGGATGACCTTTTTTACAGTAGGAGGTGAGCCGAACTCCTTTCTTATTCGCTCCACACTCCTATCTGAATCACAGATAGTTGTATCGATCAGACTGTCTGACAGGTTTTGCTGAGTGTCAGACATGTTTAGTTATACAGTTGAATGTCTACTACTATAGTTTCAGTTAAAGCAAGTCTAGTAATTCAGTATGACCGCAAGCCTAGCGATTTATTACCGGTACCGTTACTCAGTGTAACGTGATATATATACAATATATTAGAATACCGGTATGCTTATAATATATATAAGTATTATTACAGACTAGATTTGTCACAGAGTACCGGTATATAATTTTAGCACAAATATATATATATATAGTAGGCCTATAGTGAATACCGGTATACAGCTTACACTTATAGTATATAAGTATAATTATGAACTAGAATTAATTACAGAGTACCGGTATGATTTCAGCTCAAATTTATAGAAATAAATATAATAAGCCTATAGTAAGTACCGGTATGTCAATTATTTTTAGAATAATTGAATTCCTGAATATTTTAGGGTTACTTAGTAACTTTAACTTACTTTATTACCGTTGTTTAAGCAGTAGTCCAACTGGTAGTGAGACCTAGTTGTTGTATGATAGGCCTACTATTTATAAATCGTTTGATTTGATTTATAATATTTATATACCCGTTTATATGGGTTTTTGTCAATATTTGAAATAAATGTTATTATTTCTGGGGGAGTCACTACACAGAAGCTGAACGCCTCTCAGTGAAGTGCTATTTATTTGACACTAAAACTGATAATTCTAATTTACCTAAGTTACTTAATACTACAAATTACTTACGATACGGGTGAGATTAATTCTCTAATTAAACACAACAAAATATTACGTACGAAATTTTTAGGGTAATTTTACAGGAAGTCTACAAACCAGCCTAACAAAGGGTTAGAAATTCTGGTTATTACAACGGACAGGGTACTACGGTATTTGAAATAATAAGTAGTAGTAAATATATTGTACTGTCCAGATAGGAAAATACCACCGCCTGACGACCTATAACCGTATCGCTATAGGTACTACGTTATGTATCACGGATTGTTCCTACCCAGAAGCTAATAGAGCTAACGAATGTGCCTATCAACCACTTTACAACACAAATATACTGCCTACACTAATTACTTCGGAAAGCACTGTACACTAAACCCTAAATTAGGTACAAGTACCGGTATAACAAATAATCAGTAGCTAAATATACTTGAACAGTTAAAAGAACCACGGCATCTGCTGGAGTGACTAGAGCACAAAGTCACCAGTCTTGTCCTACGCCAAGCAGCCCGTGTAGTACCGGGGTTAATTTAACTATAACGGTATGTATAACAAGCACAATTACTGTAGGAATAAACTTGGGGACATGAATGTTGCGAATAATCGCATAAACTCTGAATAATAAATATTACGCTACCCGTACAGAATACTCAAACAGAATACAAACCAAACGCTGGCAGACTACTATCAAGCCTAAACAAACTACAGTATGTGCAGATTCTGAAACTGTTAGTTAGTATGCGTTCTAACACGGTAGTACGACTTATTCTTTAAGAGGGGATTGACCTTACCGCATATGGCTGCCCCAACTTACTAACGGCACTTTATCAGACCAACTCTACACACGCAGCAATCCCTTCAGGCCTAAGAATAGCTAGACAACAATCCAGCCTACAAAATATCTGAGTAATAACTATTACGGTACCTGAACAGACCACACAAACAAACACAGGCCAAAACACTGGCAGACTACGATCAAGCCTAAATAAACTACAGTATATGCAGATTCTGAAACAGTTAGTTAGTATGCGTTCTAACACGGTAGTACGACTTATTCTTTAAGAGGGGATTGACCTTACCGCATATGGCTGCCCCAACTTACTAACGGCACTTTATCAGACAAACTCTACACACGCCGTAATCTCTCCAAACCCAACAACAGTCAGACAGCAGTTCAGCCTACAATTATTTGAACAATCTGAGCAGACTTACACGTCTTCAGCTCAATATTAACTTACTAGGAAATAAAACCGACAGAAATAAGTAAGCTCCAAAAGAAACAAGGGGTGTACAGTCCCTAATCTCTTAAACAGCCTACCAGTATACAATAATCAAAATTGAATAATACTAAATGTACTTGTACAGCAGTACCGGTACCGGTGATGACAGTTAGGCCTACTGACCTACAGAAGCACCGGTTCAGTTTTACCAGTCACTACGGTATTTTGCAACCTTATTGCCTACTGCAATAAGATTATAAACTGTTACTGTTCGCGCTTTTGTAGACCTTTAGCAGTTTAACCTGCCAAAATTTATATGTCTTTTAGTTAATTAAAACACCTTTAGCATACGACAATATTTTATGCTAATACGCAAAACATTAGCCGAAGTCAGCCCATGCGCGATCATTCACCCGATGGATCTACACCCGGGAGGCTGAATTCGGATGCTTAAATTTTATTATTGCAGTGTAAGGTTGCAGCGTAAACTTACTGTATTATTCGATAGATCGATAATAATTAATTCCTGACAAATATTATTGGCTTTCGGGAAATATTAACAGTTCCTTTAGGACGTGGCGCTCTATCTATTTAAACAGAACTAAGACTTATACTAAAACGCAACGATACCGCTTATGATTAAAGTATAAAGCGTATTCTTTAGGAAATACTTTGTTACCAATCACAATCATGCACACTATTCTGCCGACCGTCAGTATATTTGATCACACATAAAGAGAGCAGTAATTGACTCATGTAGGGTCTGCTAAATAACATTAGATTCAATACACACCACATTAATATAAATCGCAATTGTTATATATAGCCCGTCTCTCTAACCTGTAGTGTATCAAGAAAATTGGGAATTTTGGGTGATTTATCCGTATTCTCCAAAGAGCAATATTTCCATCAACAAATAGATACAATTAATAACTGACAGTAAAATAACAGTACAAACAATATGATTAATGCAGTTAAATTAAGTGAGTTAGGTAACAGTTTATACTTTCGATAATTTAAGCAGTTTTACTGGAGTTATTCCCAAAAAGCCGGTGTTATGGCGAAAAATGGGAACATAACAACAGAATCATATGAAGAATCATATGACTGGAATAACTATACGAGGATACCAACTACCCTTATTCCACGAAGCCCCGTTCAACACAGAGGATGAGCATAGAGATAGGAAATTCAGTTCAGTAGCGCTGGGATAGGTCGAAATCAACGCCCACGCAAATTCTATTGGCCGACACGGACAGCAAGGCTTAGGCAACCTCCCTACGCTGGTTGGCCGATTAAACTGAGCCCAGATATCTCCACACAGCACATCAGCCAATAAGCTGGTAGCTTGCACTATTTTAGTTATAAATCCCTTTGAGAGTATTCTAGCGACCGGGGGGGAACTGGCCAGCAAAGGCAAACGTATCAGTTATCCCACAAAAGCTTTTACAGCTCCTCAGCCCATTAGAACATGCTGCTTCTAGTGTTGGTCTTTTTATTAACTCCAGAAAGACCACAATTTTGACAGTTAACTCTGCAAGTCTCTGATCGGATGAGCATAAGCTCAAAGGATGGTATGCATGAGCATGTGGACGACTTCTGTTGCCTGGGATCATGGATCCGGAAGTCAGGTGAGGACCTACGAATACGTAAGGGAAAGGCATGGGCAGCCTTGTATAGGGTTTCCAGGATTTGGAAGTCACCGATAATTAATCGGAAACTTAAGGTCCGATTATTTAGAGCAGCAGTCGTTCCAGTACTCCTCTATGGGAGTCCATGCTGGGCCCTAACTGCTGAGGACACCAAATCTCTGGATGGCACATTCACAAGAATGCTACGCCGGATTCAATGTGTCAAGTACAATGCACACATCTCCAACCAGACACTATATAACATTGGAGGTGTCTCATTGGTTCCCCCAAGCTTGACACTAGAACAAATCGCCTCCACTTTGCAGGACATTGCTTTCGCCGTGAGGACCGGCCAGTGCATAATCTTGTACTTTGGCAGCCTCATGGAGTGAATAAGCATGGTGGACAGCCCATGACTTTCTTGAGACGCATCTTAAAGGACACTGGCCTTGAAGATGCAGATGATCTAGCAAATGTCATGGGTGATAGGGAGTTGTGGCGGCGCAATTTTGTCGACAAGCCGGCACAGCATTCTTAAAAATGCAGCTGCAATGCAACATGCCGATCCTAGTAGTAGTCGCTAAAAGTCGCAAAACTTTATATGTATAGACTGGAGCCGACTTTGCCGACCAATTCAAAACACGACGAAACAACTTGTAGAAAAACTGATTTCAGATTCGGAATCACCACAAAATTTTAAATCGGAAAACACATTAAAAAATTATGAAAAAAGACCTTCTTATTGAAGCATATTTTTCGAACCAAAACAATAAAGGTATACCTTAAAAATTAAGAGAAAGGAGCAGGTTAGATAGGCAAGCATTTACCATCCCGGCTATTTAATATCTCGTCTTATGTTAAAATGTCAATTAAGGGAAAGGTGCAGGTTACAGGTGCACGTTTTCTAACCAAAACAATAAACGAAAGTCAATAGAACAGGTTACAATTATATTTTTGAGATAAATGAAAGACTGGAACGTTTTACCAAAAGGAAAAGGAGCAGGTTACAGTGACACGTTTTTCTAACCAAAACAATAAACGAAAAACAATAGGCCTAGATCAGGTTACAATTTTGTTATTGATAAACGTAAGGTTGACACGTATCTTAACAAATTATCATGGAAACAGACCATCTTGGCTAATTATTATCTCGTATCAATGTTAAATTTTCAATTAAGGGTAATGAGCAGGTTTACAGTGGCACGTTATTCTAACCAAAACAATAAACGAAGCCAATACAGTAGAATAGGATACAGTTATATTTGTTGTATTAGAAATGTTTTATATGAAAATATTATATGGATTATATGGAAATGCTATATTTTGGCGGTATATTCAAATCTGTTCTATCATTGCATACAGGAATAGACTAATCATTCAAAATACATCACTCAGTATCCGTTTTATGATTTTTTTACTTTTTTGTCAGTTTTTTTTTGAAAAAAAAAAGAAAATAAATTGAAAAATTGAGCCGGCAATTTGAAAAATTTTCATGCCCCCCCCCCCCCTCGTCAGTTTTCTAAATCCGCCACTGGGCCTACAGGTTTCTGGATTACTTAGGGTTACCGGTAGCTATTACTGCACTGCCGTGAAAAGAAAACTGGCAGACTGTAATGATTACATTGAAATGCCAAACATCCTTAGCACACAAATGCCAAATGTCTCAACCTGGGGACCTTTGATAAATATGAAAAATAAAGATACAAGATTATTGTAAACACATATTCTATCAACTTTAACATAATACCAAATAGTTGACGATCATTTTCATATTTCCAAAAGTACCAGTGATGAATCTTATGAAAGGGGGTTGCCTGGGACCCAAAAAATAAAAATTATGGTTTTGATTGGGAAATTCCAAAATGTTATCCAGAGAATCGCCAGTTGCATTAAATTTAATAATTTTTTTAGTTTCCGCTTATATAGTGTTATAAGTTGAGTAATAAAGTTTGTTGCAATCCACATTCAGGAAGTCCCTCTAGCAATCCACATTCAGGAAGTCCCTCTGAAGACATACATGCCAAATCTCCCAACGTGCCAAATCACCCTTGTCTCCCCCTAGGGTCCTATAATGCATTTCGGCTTTCGGACATTGCAGCCCACACAGATACCTTGGGAGAGTCTCTAAAATGCTCCCCTATTTTATAGGGTTTTTCTTTACCCCAAGCGCGGCAGTTCCATCAATTAACCTGGCCATTCAGGTGGAATGTGTCCTCGTCACTGAGGAGACTCCCTTTAAGTCATTGTTCTGCAAAGTCTGAGAGATTTATCCAGCTGCTACAACTCTTGGGGGGTAATCAGAAGGTTTTAGACCATGCAGCATTTTAATTTTATATGGCTTAAATTTCCGTTTACTTCTGACCGTTTTGCAATTCTTTGGGTGCTACCTTGTCTTAATTAAGGTGCAGCTGAGTTATTTGAAAACGAAACCGGGTCAAATTTTCTGGGACACATCTTGTGGGAGGTTTCCATTGCAACGAAATCATTCCAGATCCATGGCAATCTTAAGTTAGAGTAATTCCTGAACAAACTGCAAATATTTAAATGCTTATATTTTTACGCTTAAAATTAATTATTAATGCACCTTTCAAAAATCCTTGTTTCTTTATGAACTGCGCCAGGGGGTTACCATAGCAACATAATTGTTTCCAACAAGTTTCTTTCTTCAAGTTAACACTCTAGCTTTCCAATGATACCAACAATCCTGAATTTTATAAAGGTGCAGCGGAGTTATTTGAAAACGAAACCGTGTCAAATTTTATGGGACACCCTGTATATTTAATATACAATATACATGCATAAACAGAAAAATGTATATTGTGGTGATCAGCAGCAAGGACATACAAAATATGAAACACAACAATATCAAATTACAAAAAACGTTATAAATAATATAACGCCATCTAGGGAAGTTTACAGGAAACAACAAAATTGCGCTAGAATAATCCTGACCGCTGATTGGAGGATAACAAAGAGGGATAGATAGGTAGGATAATACCGGTAAGTAAGTAAGATATCAAGATATGGTCAGTACAATACAGTACCTACAGTAGTAGTTTAGATTCGTGTTTCTTTTTGGATGTCTGACATCTGACTGTCTGATGTATGTACAGATGTATTTTGATTTATCTGTTTTGATTAGATTTATCTGCATTATTATGTTCTGATGTTATGAACTATCAAACTAATCGTTTTAGCCAGCCTGCCAGTTAACGGCAGATTTTCTTCAGGGAAACCAGAAAAACTAAGTGGTAGATTGCCACGGAACCCGGGTTCGACCTTATCCTGTTATCCAGCTTTCACATTTGGGGGCCTGTCCGGGAGGATTTTTTTTTTCTTCCTGGTTACTGCTGCTGGTTATAGACTTGTTACTTGTACCGTCAGACCGTTGGGCGTAGATATCGATTGTTGGTTATCGGTAAACTTGCTGACTTGTACCGGTAAAATCAAGCATTCAGCGAGTCAGGGTATGACAGACGTTTTTGGATTCGAGAACGATAGCGATAGTACCGGTAGTAGATGCGGAGGGTCTGACCAAACACAAATAGCCGTCGGTCCGAGAGAAGAATCAAGTTGGACGGACATAAACTTAAATAGTCCGGCGGTTGTCGTTCCTGGTTCCGGTTGCGACCGTCCTAGATATTCTGAAACGCAGTCTCACGGTAGGAATCGGTTTCCTGCAGTACCGGTACCAGGAGAAGGGGACGATTACATACATCCTAATAGAGAGCAGCAAGGTACCGATACCTGTATACAGCTTGAACGCGACGCACCGATAATGGCGGATATCAGGAAGGAACCAGAAATATTCGACGGGCGTGGAGATGTTGATTCCTGGGTTAGTGCATTACAGCGATTGGGACGTCTTCGAAGATGGAATTACGTGATGATGGGAAGGGTTGCTTCCGTTTATGTGTCAGGTACTGCGGCTCGCGTAATAGAAGAATTACCTACTGAACAACAAGTCGATTTTGATAGCGTAGTAGCCGCTCTGCGAGCTAGATTTAGGCCTTTACCCCCCGATGTTATATGTAGTAAGCTGTTAGATTGTAGGCTTGGAATAAATGAAACTATAGAGGAGTATGTAGATAAACTCCAGAAATGGGGACAGCAAGCCTGGGTAGATATGAATGGTGCGCAACGAGATCGGTTATTACTTACAGTTTTTTACAGAGGCATACCCTCTGATTTGGCTTTTAGGATTAGAAACAGCCATCCGCAATCGTTTGACGAGGCTGTACGTATGGCGCGTAATGAAGAAATTTATTTAGCGGAGGCGAACCATTTAAATTACGGAGATCAAGCTGGACGTATTGATCGAAATACCGGTATTGATTCTAATAGGCCAAAGCATACCTTTTTGCAGGAAAGTGGTGTACATGGATATGTAAACAATACGGCGAGTTTTAATAGAAATTCTACTGTACCGAGTAGACCGGTTACCGTTGATCCAAAAATAAATAAATTAGAAAGTGAGATACAAGAATTACGGAAACAAATTTCCGGTATGCAGTGCCAGCCAGCTCCTGTACGTCCGTTTACTGCATGGAATAAGAGTAGAACAGATTCTGGTCCAAACCATTCTGAAAGGAGTAGTGATACATTAGCCTACAGTAGTGGTAGACCTGTAGATAGCCCTTATTTGACTGAGCCAAGTAGGTCAATTATTCAAAGTGAACATTTTCAGGGAAGTAATAATATGACACCCCGTAGGAATGTAACATGTTTTAACTGCAATGAATTTGGCCATTACAGTACCCAATGTCCCCAGCCGTTTGCTTCCCGTAATGTTCAGCCACGGAGAGATATTGTTTGTTTTAATTGTAACGAGTCTGGACATTACAGTACCCATTGCCCAAGATCACAAACATCCCGATTTAATAGATCGAGTGACGATGTGAGACGTACTTATCCATACAGACCGAGACCTTCCCCACTTAGTACTGGTAGCAATATGTGTCAGCCATCCCAATATGTGCCACACCCTACTCCACCGCCCAGTAGGTTTAGTACGGATGCTGGTACACCGGCTTCGAGTTTTGAAAATAATCACATACGGTATACAACGCATACGAATCGCGATTGGTACATACCTATACATATAGGACGTACAAAGATGGTTGGTTTGGTAGATAGCGGTTCAGATTTTACTATAATGGATATACGTAAATTACCAAAGGATTGTGAACTGGGAGCCAGTAGTATACCATCTATTAAGGGTGTAGGAGGGTTAATGCCAGTATTAGGTGAAGTGCATCTACCGATTGTTATTACGTCAGACTTTAAAGTAGACATATTAGTGTATATTGGCGACTTACAGAAAATTGATGGTTCTGAAATTATTTTTGGTAAAGATTTTATCTACCAAGCCTGTACCTCGTTTGATTTAGTAAAGCAATGTATGATTTTACGGAATAACGAGTGTGTTTATTTTTGTAGTCCACCGACTCAGGTTATATCTAACTCAACCACAGAACACTATACTCGCCGTATAATTATGTCAGAAAAGAGGGTTACTATACCACCAGATTCACAGGCATATATTACAGGTTGTTTGAAGGGAAAGGGAAGTAATTGTAGCTTCCCAGCAGGACCAGTTTATATTGAACCTCTGTATCAGTCGAATACTCAAACCCTACTAGCACGTTGTATTATAGATCCAATTGATAGAGAACGTGTTACATTACAAGTTTTAAACCCAAACAATTCACCAGTTACTGTTTTTAAGAACCAGAAGGTAGCATCATACTGTGACGTCACTAATTATACCTTGCGTACTTTAGAAAGTAGGGCTATCAGTACAGATAGTGTAGTTAATGATGTCAATGGTAAACAGATATTTTTACGTGAAGAATTAAAATTAGACCATTTAGACTCTGATAAACAAGCTGATGTATTGGACATTGTTGGACAGAATCCCCATTCATTTTCTTACAATGATTATGACATAGGACGGACTACACTGTTACAACATTCTATACCTTTGAAACCTGATGCTAAACCGATACATGTAAAGCCTTATCCAATACCCGTAGCCATACGTCCAGAACTGAGAGAACGGTTAAGTAATTTACAACGTGTAGGAGTTATACAGCCGAGTACCAGTGAATGGTCTTCTCCTCTTATTATTGTTAAGGCACCTAATAAGCCATGGCGCTTAGCTATAGACTATAGGGGACTTAATTCAGTAGCGGTTCCTCAATTTTGGCCATTACCTAATATTGATTACATGTTAGCAGAAGTTGGTGCTGCCAGACCAGAATATTTCAGTGCTTTGGATTTTAAATCCATGTTTTGGCAAGTAGAGATTAATCCGGAGGATTATGCGAAGACCGCCTTTCATACTCAGTGGGGAAACTTTGAGTTTCGTAGAATGCCGTTTGGGCTTCAGTCATCACCCAGTACGTGTCAGAGATTAATGCAACTAGGATTAGAAGGGATAGAATGTGCTTTAGTGTACATGGATGACCTGATATTGTATTCTAGAACGTGGGAACAGCACATAGAACTCATAGATATAGTACTACGGCGTATAAGTGAGTTAGGTCTCAAATTGAAACCATCTAAATGTTGTTTTGGAGCGAGTTCAATACACTTCCTAGGACACATTATTGATCGGGATGGTATACATACTGACCCTAAGAAAATAAGTACGATGGTCGATTTCCCCAGACCTACTTGTGTGAAGGACTTACAGAGTTTTCTGGGGCTGTGTGGATACTACAGGAAGTTTGTGAGAGATTATGGCAAATTAGTACAACCATTGTATGGCCTAACTAAAGTAGGAGTGCCGTTTTACTGGAATGCAGATTGTGAACAAGCTTTTCTAGAACTCAAGAATCGACTCGTTTCATCGCCAATTTTATCCCACCCTGACTTTGAACGAGAGTTTACCTTGGAAACTGATGCCAGTGGATCTGGACTTGGCGCGATACTTTGCCAAGACGATAAGGTTATAGCTTATGCTTCGCGTTCCCTGACTTGTGCTGAAGCTAAGTGGTCGATTACGGAATTAGAGGGATTAGCAGTAGTTTGGGCCGTAGCTAAGTTTCGTTTTTATTTATTGGGTCGGCATTTTAAAGTGATTTCAGATCATAACCCCCTGCGATGCTTGTCTTGGGTTGGTGTCAATCGCCATATTACGGGTCGTCTCCAAAGGTGGGCACTGAAACTGTCAGAATACGATTATACTTTTATTTATAAGCCCGGAAAGTTTAACAGGGCTGATTGCTTATCCCGAATAAAAGTCGAACATCCTCTAGATACGACTAACACTGTAAACAATCACAGTAACGAACTCGATGTTGAACCATTTTGTTTAATTAATGTTCCTGTAATAAACCCTGTAGACTCTACAGACGTGACTGGAGACACAGACAATTTGATGAATAACCAATCTAATGTAGTGAATGTAGATACCGATGAACTACAAGGTCTTGTAGACTTATTTAGTTGCAATGGAACGGATTCGAAGGTTTGTAACCATGACTACCAGGATAAACAGAGTTCAGTAGTAAATGACGATGATGGATGTTCATATTACCGTGCTCCAGACACCTCAATGCATGTAGATAGTTTCGCAGACGTTCAGTCTTCCTTACCTGTGTTACCTAGCAATGTGGAGTTTTGTAGTTTGTCCAGACTACGTAAACTGCAGTTGGAAGATTCAAATATTAAGGTGATGGTAGAATATTTACAAACGGGAAATAAACCAGAATTTAATCGTAAGCTCTCTGAGTGTAAGAATATGGTAAAGTTACATACACAATATGTATTAGTAGATGGTATTCTATGTCACGTCTCGGATTGTAAGACAAATAAGACAATACAAGTAGTAGTACCTAAGTTACTACGTAGACAGGTACTACTTCAGTTCCATGACCTCAGGTCACACTTAGGAATTAATAAAACGTTGAATGACATTAAAGTAAAATTTTATTGGGTAAATCTCCGGGATGATGTAGCGCGGTACATACATAGTTGTGATCCTTGTCAACGACGTAAAGGATCTACTAATATTCAACCATTAACTAGTTTACCAGCCCCCACCCGAGTTATGGAAAGATTATCTATTGATATCGTGAAAGGGTTTCCCACTAGTCCAACTGGTAATAAACTTGTTTTCACTATTACAGAACATTTAACCCGATATGTTGAACTATTACCTGTCCCTGACGAACAGGCTGAAACTTTAGCCCGGGAATTGGTAAATAAAATATTTTGTGTATACGGTGCAGCTGAGATTATTTTATCGGATAGAGGTCCAAGTTTTACTTCGTCACTTTTCTCGGAACTGGAAAAAATATTTGGCATTGTTCGTGTGTTAACTTCAGCGTACCACCCACAATGCAATGGTCTTACTGAAAGGGTCAACCAATCCATGTGTAATATGTTAGCACTGACAGTGCGTAACCATGACAACTGGGAAGAAATGCTTCCCCTAGTACAATTTAATTATAACACTAGCGTACATTCTAGTATAGGGATGGCACCATTTACGTTGATGTTTGGTAGGGAGGCTCGTCTACCAATAGATACTCGTATTGAGCGGCCTTATAGTTTGTTGGCTGACACAGCGACATACCCTGACGAATTACGTAAGAACTTACAAAATGCCCACAAGTTAGTTAGAGAACAACTAAGTAAAGCACAGAATAAACAAAAACGCCTCCACGATCGTAAAGTGAAACAAAATTTGCAATCATTTGTGACAGGCGATAAAGTATTGTATTTTGATCGACGCGTTAAGCGCAAGAATAATAAGTTGCGGTTCCGTTTTACCGGACCCTATGTAGTGCTCCGTAAGCGTTCGCAGTTTTCATATGAATTACGTCCTGTACGGAAACGAGTTACACCACGAACTCCAGTGTTGGTAGTGAACGCGAAAGATTTAAAGTTATATCAAGTGCGTTCATCCGCTTGTGCAAGTAATAACCCTTCTATGTCCAATGGACAAAGTGATGTCGGCACACCTTAGTGTACAGTAGTACATACAGTAAGGTATAAGTATATACAGTAGAACAGTGACTGATGATATTTACATAAACCAACAAACTATATGCAATATGCACTACCGTATGCAGTTTAGATCCTACTAAACATTTTGTAGGTTATTATTGCACGGTCAGTATATTATTGGTATGTATACTTGTTACTATTTAGATTAGACATATTTAGTGTTTTGTTTTATGAATGTAAATTAAACTATAAATTTTTGCTGTTCCCATTTCACCCTCTTTGTTGTCGCAGAAAAATAACTATTTAGCGGAACCGAATCCTCTAATCTCATTTGGTAGTAAATGTGGTGTTGTTTTACATTTGAATAAATGTACAGTATGTATTTTATTTTTGGATACCATAAGTTTATTGATATGTTTATTCATTCTGTAGAGACTTATTTTGTTTCTGTTTATTTCATAGAAAACTCGCCAATTGGCTATTTTGCTTGCATTGGGCGCCAAGGGAGGTCTTGAAGGTCTGTTGTATATTATTAGCCTATTGGTTATTAACTTTTTTATTAAATAATATTTGCCTATTGGCTATCATTTTGCATTGCATGTATTAATTGTTGTCTAATGACTGCTATATTCAGTAAATTTAATTGCCTATTGGCTAAGCTAATGTAGCTGAAATTAATATCTACTTAGTACATATTGCAGTTGGTATTGGCAACTGGTAGTTGGAATGGGAATTCACATTTCCTGTACATAAATGAATAAAGTGTACCAAGTGCGTTGGATTTTAACTAATTCTATATTCATATATTTTGTAGGTATTTTTACATTATTATTGTGCTGTTTTTATTTAGATTCGGTTCTGCAAAATATTTTTATCAAACCACTCGGGACGAGTGGTTTCCTTTCGTGGGGGGGATTTGTGGTGATCAGCAGCAAGGACATACAAAATATGAAACACAACAATATCAAATTACAAAAAACGTTATAAATAATATAACGCCATCTAGGGAAGTTTACAGGAAACAACAAAATTGCACTAGAATAATCCTGACCGCTGATTGGAGGATAACAAAGAGGGATAGATAGGTAGGATAATACCGGTAAGTAAGTAAGATATCAAGATATGGTCAGTACAATACAGTACCTACAGTAGTAGTTTAGATTCGTGTTTCTTTTTGGATGTCTGACATCTGACTGTCTGATGTATGTACAGATGTATTTTGATTTATCTGTTTTGATTAGATTTATCTGCATTATTATGTTCTGATGTTATGAACTATCAAACTAATCGTTTTAGCCAGCCTGCCAGTTAACGGCAGATTTTCTTCAGGGAAACCAGAAAAACTAAGTGGTAGATTGCCACGGAACCCGGGTTCGACCTTATCCTGTTATCCAGCTTTCACATGTATGAATAGCTACGTAATAGTATGATTAAAGATGTAATGCATTGTAGCCCATTCCCAACTACGTATTTGGATAAATAAAATATTCCAGATTATGATGCATTTATTAAATAGAATAAAATACTGTAGCCTCGCGCAGGTCCATAACCATGCAACATTTGAACGCCTGTATCACAACTATTTTTCAACGAAATTGTATTAAATTGTATTACATATTTGGAATCCTTGCAGGGCCAGCTTTCCATTGGTACCAACAAACAGCTAGAAGTGGAAGAATAACTGCGGTGTAACTCAACTGGTGTAATATCGCTGGAGACACTTTTTTAAACACTTGTAGCTAAAGATTGAAAGCAAAAATAAAAATTCTGGCTCACCCTGTCAGTGGTCGGGAGGTGAAACTATCTCTGTTTCAAATTTCATGCAATCTCATTAAGATTAGTATAAAAATTAGGGGGGGGGGGGGGGGGGGGGCGTGTCACTAAATTACGACACTATATTCTGGGACATGCCTTTACGTTTGTTGTTTTATATTATTAAGGAATACAGTTAGGTTTAGTACAGTATATTAGTACATACTGTGTGCATGCACAATGCAGAATGTTTCTAAACTGCTATAAACACTCTCACTCATGAGGTGTCTGGTACTGGTGTGTTATTGGTACACTCCTCTCAAAATTTTTACACTACTGTAGCTACTGTAGTTTTTACTATTTATTTTTTTCCGTTGAGCACAGCAGACTTCAGAATTATTCAAAATATCGATGAAGGTGAAACGCGGAAGATAAAATATGTATAAGTTGTTCTGGACACTGATAGCTTCCCGCATTACACTGTTCTGTCGTTGAACTAATGGTTTTATTGTTGCAATGAGTAGTTTACTCAGGGGTGTCTCTTATAGGTATGTTAGAATTCTCCATAAAAAAAATCTACATTTTGGTATATTGTGTTCGAGGCAACAGCTAATACTGTACGTTTATTAAGAAATTAATCTTAAAAGATAGACTAATTATAACAAAAATTAAACTTTTTTTTCGCATTATTGAATGAGGCTGAATGCTGTACATTAAAATTTTTCTGGATCTGTTTATTTTTTCGGGCTAAAATTCATAGGGGTATACCAAATAGGACCTCGCGAACACACTTATGTAAAAAAATCGATCAGTACCATCTATCTATGGCAAATTAAACGTTTTCAAAAAAAGTTGTTATTTAAAAATAAATCACCTTCAGTAAATCATTCTGTACTATATGTCACTAGATGAATGTAAGTTCTGTATACAAACGTCCTTGAAAATGGCGAATCCCGCGCTGTCTAACTTCTCAGCAGCTGAGTCTCTTAGGCTCAGCTTGGTCAGAGCGCGGTCCTTGAACTGACTATCAACGTTACGGAACGGAGTCAGAAAGCGCCTGAAACATTCGAAGCGGATGAATTTATTGTGTTCATCTAGCTTGGCGAGTTTGGTTCCAAGTATTAAGGGATGGGCGCGTATAGTACGACTGCACACATCGGCTAGCCAACCGGCAAGTGCGGCGTTTTCAAAGATCGTATATATAGCTAAGGAGGGACGAAGTGGAACACTCATAAAGCTATAAACGACGCCAGGTGCGGTCAATGGTCCGTCGAAGTATAATCGAGAATAATGATCTCCATATACTTGTTGGTAGTTGATAGGATTTCCAACCTTGAAATTCCATCCGTATTCTTGAAAGGCAAGATGTCCGATGGAGGTTCGTTGTACTTTAGTAATGCCGCTGGGTGTATTGGCATACATAGTGCGGAAGAAACCTCGGCCTTCTGCCCAGGGAGCAATCAGCTGAGTATCGACGAAAGGATATGGAATGTTCTCCATGTACCGAAAGTCGTTTTGGAGATCTCCATAAACAGCTGAGCCGATTTTAAGGATTCTTTCGTTAAACAACATCTCGAGCACGGGCTGGGGTAACATCGATCCATCGATACCCATTGCCGGTTTGCGCTCGGTGTCGGTGACGTAACGCTGCGCGAGTTCGAATTGTCCATGTCGGAGTTTCTTTTGTGTCTCAGTAAGAGTCTCAAAAGAATAATCAATCACATCGGAACACGCTCGAGTAAATACGTGGGTATAACCAGCTAGTCCTCGTATATGTATCATGCGCGTAGTTCCCAGTTCTCCAACCGGAACGCTACCTTCGTTATCGTAAGTGACAACTCCATACATCTCGATAACGTTAAGAGTCTCATTCCACTCTTTAGTGGCGTTTTCTAGAGTCATTCCCACTGGATGCCACAAGGTGGCGCATTCGCTAGCATTAGGTAGATCTCTATACTTCAAATACTGTGTAGTATATGTTTCCACATCTCCATATCGTTGTATTCTTTCCTCCTCGAATAACACGTCGAGATTCCAGTGGACTAATCGAGTTTTGATAAATCCATCAAGATTATACGGAGGTATTGTCTCTTTCTCTATCCTGGAAACATTATAGGGTTTTCGAAATGAGTTTACTTTCACTAACTGATCCAGATGTTTCTGCAGTTGTTCGAGTTCGACAAGATCGAGAGGATTTATTAGTGGTAGAAACCTCAGACTATGTGTAGTCTATGTTAGACTATGTTTTACCATGTAATATTGCGTTGGATAGACATAACAATGGTGATCTTTGATCCCATAAAACGAGTTCGGTAAAGGTCTAGCGCGTATGTTAACCTCGTGTACCATACGACGGACAAGATCCGCTCTATTGTCCGGAGGTTCAACGAGTATACCATCGACACGAGCGGCCTCGATTGGCGGACGTTGCAACATGGGAGCGTCAGCGATAAGATCTCGAGATCTTAGGTTGATATCAACCGGTTGAGGCTGTGCCGTGGCGAAGAGTTTGTCTCCGAAATGGGAAACCATCGAAGGATGGATGATGGTTTTAGAATAGAGATCAGTCATAAGGATTTGAGCTTCTGGCTGGGCTAAAGCTGCTTCTTCTCTCTCATCCATTTCTATGTGTTTCTCCTCGAGCTGATTTTCCTCCGCTTGTTGTTGTAAACGCTCGTCTAGGAACTCTTGTAGAGAATAGGTTCGTCCACGTTCGATGTCTTCCTCGAGATTCTGGATTTCTCTATCGAACTGGGGTAAAGCTAATTCTTTCACCGCTTGGACTTGTTGCTGCAATTTGCGTTTCTCTAAACAATCGTAAGTTCCTTTTCCGATCTTCCGCCGAATAGCGTCTAACGCGTTTCGTACAACGCTCTCTTCGACTTCGGTAACGGGTTGTATCGGGGTTAAACCTGGACGGTTGTACGGGTTGAACGGCGATATTAAATGTCCGCGTCCCAAACCGGCTAGATAGGATGTGCGAATATCTAGCGAGCCCACTACCGGAGTGCCACCGATTAATTGTTCGGGTAACACAAGATCTTTAAATAGTGAGTACAGTTCAGGGGGATCCGTTATACTATTAGGATCGAGCGTTTGAGGTCTCACTAATGAATGAGGAGGTCTGACCGAGTATTCCGGAACTCTGATCATAGGTTTATTTAAGGATCGTTTGAGTCGAGCGAGCGTAGGTGATACATCGAACAGGTTTCGCTCGAAACTCCCATAAGTATATCGTGTAAAACTGTGTTTAGCGCAACGTCTCCGCGGATGTTTATGTCTTTCCGTTTGCTGATTGGGTCTAGGGCATTCGTCGCAGTAATACCAAAGACGCACGTCCTGCAGGGGAAACGCGGGTGATCGTTCTCCAGTTTTACAATATTCCTCCATCTGTTCGAAGCTATCTGGGACGACAGGTAGCGGTCGATCGGCGGTAAGATACATCATAGTGAAATAGAGCCGTTTGAGTTCTATCATAGGGTCATGATGTATACCTTGAGGATATCGAGTTTCTAGATTTTGTTGACTGGCAATATTGAGATATGTTTCTCTCAGAAATTCCAGATAATCGTTGAAGTCGCTGCGTTTATCCGGCTCTTCAACGTCTTCTCTTTCGAGTCGGTTCCGAATAGAATTCTCGTGTTCTATTCTCGGTTTATCGTTCCGACTCCGCTGGGTATGATATTTAAATAAAACCATTTCCCTTTCGGTGTCTACATCGTCCGTATCGTGTAAATCGATAGGATGGCCGGTAGTTAAGAAGTCCATATACGTACCATTACGATGTGTATAGCGAGCGGTGAATTTTCTATAGTCCAATTCACGCGTAAGTTGCTCCTGGGACATTGGCGGTTCGATATAACGACCATCGTCCTCCGTAGTAGTTGGACTAGCGTTGCCGCGTATCAAGCTATCAACAAACGCTTGTAAAGGTAGAGTATATCGCTCCCTGATACCAAGATCATCTTCTATCAACTCAGTCATATCTGCTATATGAGTTTATTAATATTATAATAAGTTTATAATTAGGCTAGCGGGCGTCGCTGCCTACCCCTCTCTGCCCCCGGACAGTGCAAGATCCTCAGCGCCGATGTACCGTCGTCGCTGTGTTTTTCGCCAACGTAGTAGCTACACAACGACAACGATAACCGGCACAAGTCACTCCACTGTCCGTCCCAAAGGCTTAGATTTACTACAGGTTCTTACGGCAGAGTTAGGGCTACTTTCACAATTGCGACTCGCTACTGTAAACACACTTTAGTAGTAACATTCACCTATAAACGCACAAATTCCACACAACTGTCACAAATTGTACACATTCGGGCCATTTGTCCGTTAGTCAGTGCCTTCCAGAATGCCACGTTATTATTATGTATCCTTGGATACTAGCAGTGTGCTATTTATTCCCTATGCTATTCAATGGGGCAAGCTTTCTAATGTTCTTTTAACTCACTTCTAATTCTAGCGTGGTTATTACCATGGTGACATTATGGAAAGCTAGCGGTAGAATTAGGGTAATTCTCATGCATACAGATCTGGGATGCTATTTAATAGTAATTCTTTAATTGTCAATATCCCCTTTATACATGATTTTATGAATTTTATCGGCTATTGACTATATATTGGAGATTCTCGCACACTAATATACTTAATAGGGTGAATCTCCGCTCTCATGATCTATTAATTAATGGAATTTTGGGAATGTTACAAATTGTATAAAATGACAATTTATCAAATTCATTAAAAGAGATGAATTAGAATTTATTCCCGTAAATTTTATTATTTAATATTAAATAGACACAATTTTATTCCAGAACATGTCTGGGGACTGGGATCCTTGATTCTAGGAAATTTGTCCTTTTAAGAGTATCGGTAAGTGCTACGATATCTTAATCGACTACAATTTTAAAGGATCTAAAATTTGACAGATTCTATAAATATTAATAGTTAATATTTAAGATGGGCACCGGTTTATTCCAGAACTTGTCTGGGGACATTAACCACTGATTCTAGAATTTTGTCTTTCAAGTATATCGGTGGGTGCCGCGATATCTTAATCGACTAGAATTACAGATGGTCAAAGGGTTTAACAGATTTATTTTGCGTTTTACGCTACTGTTAAAGGGACATAACGCTACTATATGTATTATTTAATATACGGTATGAGAGCAATATTGCAAGAAGCAATGTCAGTGAGAAGAGGCAAGTCGTTTCCAAGGTCTACCCAGAGCTTGGTTTAGCCGAGACACGAGGATCTGAACTTTGCATTCCTAATACTCTACTTACCAATAATACTTGAATATAGTAGGAGCTTTATTGTACTATAATAAGTACGGATATTTCATCTTACTGTAGTCACGTATTTATAATGTAATACGGACAGTAAGGAAAGAGAAAAAGAATTATCTCTCGCCGTCACACTAAATATATAATATATAAGTAAGTAAGTAATAAACACTAATATATATTGCACTAATCTACTAAATAATCGCTAAAATAACATTCTACTAAATAAAATTAAAGAAAACGATTATAATAAAATTACATAATAATACATACATAAATAAAAAATAATAAAAACAAATATAAAATAATATAGTCACACACCCACTCCAGACGCTGTTACGTTGGGGAGTCCCTAGATGTTTGTTGGATTAGGGAGGTGGTCGTGGGAAGAGTATCTTGCCTTCCATAGTTTCCGGAGAGTTCTCTGTCTCACATAAACGACCAACTGGGCGATTGAGTTGCTGTGTCTCGAAGACAATTCCTGGTTTCTTAAAGTTACGTCGCATGACGACGAGTTCTACCGATCGCACCAAACCATCATCCGAGATATGAGTCTCGATGATACGACCTGTCTGCCACTGCTTACGTGGAAGATCTGAATCCACAATAAGGACCATGTCTCCAGCGCTGACGTTTTCTTGCTGCGCAAACCACTTAGTTCGAAGTTGTAGCGTGGGCAGATAATGTTTTTCGAAATGGTCAGCGAAACGACGGGATAACAACTGCATAAGTTGCCAAGTTTGCCGGCAGTATTCGTCTCCGTCTGTGATTTCTGATCGTGGGAGCATGGCTACAGGTTTCTTCAGTAGGAAGTGCGTGGGTGTTAGCGCTTCCAGGGAATCGGGACTCGATGAGACTGGCATAAGCGGTCTCTCGTTGAGATAGGCGGCGATTTCCTCCATTAACGTCCGCAAAAGTTCGTCGGTGAGATACGCGCGGCACGGCACTATAAAGTGAAATGCGGTCTTCACGCTCCTGATTAATCTCTCCCAACTTCCTCCCCACCAAGGGGCGTCGGCGGCGTTGAAGGTCCAGCTAGACGCTGTTACCCTTAGCTGATCGTCCACCTGTCTTTGGTTCCAATCTTTGACGTAAGCCTTGATTTCATTGTTGGCACCAATGAAGTTCGTTCCCTTATCAGATCTCATCGTGTTACTAGTTCCAAAGCGAGCGATCTGTCGGCGTAAGCTCAATAGGAAGCTGTTGGTAGATAAATCGTTCACCATATCGAGATGGATAGCTCTACAAGTCATACAAACAAAGATGACACACCATCTCTTGACTATAGTCCTAGCACGATATACTTCAATAGGGCCAAATAAATCTACACCGGTATTAGTAAAGGGTGGTTCATAGAAGCTTACTCGTTCCCTAGGTAATTCTGCCTCTCGCTGTGTTAAAGGCCTACTGAATGCTTTCCTACAGGGTATGCAGTTCCTAAGAACTTGGTTCAGAGCTCTACGGGGTTTATAAAAATAATAGCGAGTTCTAATTTCGCTAAGAACTCGTTCTCTACCAGCATGATAAAGTTTACTGTGAACATCTACAATCATCTTGATTTGTATTTCAAGATTTCTAATGAGTACGGGAAACTTAGTGTCAAAGGATAATGGAGCATTAGTTAGTCTTCCTCCAACACGTATTAACCCATCTATCATTGTGCTAGAGAAGCGATCCCTTAAGCGCATCTGTGGATTTCTCAACAACAGGAAATACTTATCGGAATCCTCATAGCATTGCAGGAGTCTCAGCATCTGCTTATTGGTTTCTTCATGCTCCTGGTAACTGATCTTCTCCTTCAGAAACCTGTCGGATATCTTGTATTTGGGAAGATCTTTAACAACATGGACCTGCGCAGATGTCAGTGGAGCGGTATCACTAGTGGTCTTCGTCCTGGAGTAGTGATGATGAAAACATCGCTTTAAATATGTAACGGCCTTACAGAGCCGATTCCAGGAACTATAGTGATGTATCGCTCTCTGCAGGAGGGGTGAGAGTCCTTGCGAGACGTCTGGCGTTCCAGATTTCCAATCTCTCTCTCTGATTTCCACAACAGACTTATTTGTGTCGGGGGATTGTGGATCCAAAGCGTCGTCTCCGGAAGTGTGTAGTACAGACAGATCTATCACAGGTTTAAATAACTTTGATTTACTCGCCCGGGTTTTAGGTTTGACTTTCTCCGCTCCCTTGGCTTGTCTAATCTCAGCCGTGGTAAGATGGGGAGGCCATTCATCCTCTTCTTTGCTTAGAAAGTCGGGTCCACTTAACCAGTCTGGAGTATCTATCAGTTCTTGCGGAGTTGCTCCCCTGGAGGCGATGTCGGCTGGATTAATCGTCCCAGGGCAATGTCTCCATTGATCTATCTTCGTACGACTAAGTATAATGGCGACTCTGTTGGTAACGAAGACGCTGAACTGACAGACTTCATTGGTTATATACTCCAACACGAGTAAAGCATCGGTCCAATAGACAGTTTTTTTCCAGTGGATAGTCGATCTGTTCTGTTACATTCCGGCCGATGGCTGTAGCATATAGAGCCGCCTTTAACTCCGCTCGAGGAACTTTCAACTTGTTGTTTATCAAGGCCTTAGAGGTAACCAAGGCGACCTTAATTCCATCCGGAGTTTCAACTCTCAGGTAGGCTACTATACCTATTCCCATATCGCTGGCGTCTCCAAACACATGGAGTTGATAGGAATACGTAGGGAGAACATGACCAAAATATGAACGGGAAATTATAAAGTTCTCGATTGATGGTAGAGAATCTTCCCATTTCATCCACTTCTTTAATAGTTCTCCCTTAAGTGGATCGTCCCATGAGTGGTTTTCAAGCCACATTTGTTGTACTAAACTCCGAGCAATCAATATAACTGGGCTAATAAATCCCAATGGATCGAAATAAGTGCTCAGGATACTTAGACAAATCCGTTTAGTCCGAACTGGATTATCTCGCTGTTTTAGCTGGAATAAAAACAGGATATCTCTCTCTGTGTCCCATTTCAAACCAAGTGTCTTGGTTTCTGGAAGATCGTCCTTGATTAGGTCCAGATCTTTCGCTCCTCGGTCTTCTACCGGGATCGATTCCAGAAACTCACGGGAGTTGCTGGTGAATTTAGTTAATCGAAATCCACCTCTTTTCAAGCACTCTACCGATCCTTTGGCGACATCAATGGCTTCTTCCACCGATGGGAGGGACTTTAAATTGTCGTCCATGTATATATCCCGTTTGATGTTGTCGATCACCTCTTTAGAGAAGGCGTCCCGGTTGTCATCAGCAGTGGTGCGCACCACTGAGCAGGCGTTTGAAGGGCTTGAGATGATCCCAAAAGCCTGGATGGTCATCCAGTACTCCACAGGTTTCTGGTTGAGGTCTCCTTCAGGCCACCACAGAAATCGTAGGCTGTCTCGATCCCTATCCAGCGCCTTAACTTGTAAGAACATGCCTTCTATATCGGAGGCGAAAGCGATTGAATATTGTCGTAATCTTAAGAGGATTCCCAACAAGGATTGGAGTAAGTTGGGTCCTGGTAACAACTCGGAATTAAGGGATTGGCCCATGTAGAGGGCGGAGCCGTCAAATACTACCCGGACTTCATTGGGTTTACCGGGTTTGGGAACGTAATGATGTGTTAAATAGTACGTTCTCTCAGTTATGGGTGTTTCTTCCGGTACTCGCTCCGCATATCCCTTGTCAATAAATTTCTTCAACTGAGTCTTGTACATTTCCTTAGCTGAAGCATTTGCCGTAAGGCGTCGATATAGTTGCGCAATTCTTTTCTCCGCCAAGGGTCGGTTGTTTATAAATTTAGGTTCTCGCTTTCGAAATGGTAGACCGATTTCATATCTACCTTGATCTTTAAGAAAACGTGTAGTTGTCTCCTGGATCTGCTTGGCTCTTTCTTCTTCTACCGATAGGGCCTTATCGTATGAATAGGGCTCTACCAGTTCTTGAGTAAAGAATCGTACGGCGTGTTCATCCCTAGTCTTCGTGTTGTAGCGATCTATCACGTCATTCAGTTCGTCGTTATAGTCGACTTGTCCTGATGGACGAATGAGCTGACATAGGTTCACTTGATTTTGCCAAGTTTCGTTTTCCGTAAGGAGGTCGATGGTATTCTCCTCGTCGAAGAGTTGGTGGATATCGTCATTATCTGAGGAGTATGGTGTTCCCTCAGTTGGGTCGTCTACCTCACTGCTCTCCGCTTCCCATTCACTTACCTGGTATACCCGTTCTTTGGGTAACCTTTCCATGAGAGTTCTACGGGAAGGGCCAGTAAAGTACCAACCTACTCTCAAACGGTGGGGCCCGTCACACAGCGCACATTTCGGTTTGATGTTACTTACCTTACTTTGAGTAACGTTGTGCACACTCGTTCTTTCTTCGGGCTTTCTTACATGAATTCTCTTAGGAGATGTAGGAGGAGTTTTTCTTACCTGTTCTCTCCTGTCATTGGTTCGAGACTTGAATTTACTTACGTCTTTAGGCGCTTTGTTGACGTAGTAAGATCTTTCAGTGCCTTTCCCGCTGTCCTCTTCTTGAGAAGCCTGGCTTTCGCCGTCGTCGGTATAACACACTGGTGTTACCTTTCTCCTAGAAACGGGTTTCTCACTTACCTTATTTTCCGGTGTCTTCTCTCTGGACTGCTTTAGGAGCTGTAATTTTACTTCTCCATCTAAGAATGACATGAGATCAGCCATGGTAGGGTCTCGTCGTTGTTGTTCCATCATATATAACACTTTCTTATCCCAGCGTGTACCTACTCCACCCTTTGGTAAAGTAGAGGCCACGGCTCCAATAACCATAGAACTCTGATATTCATGAGACTTACCTAACCAATCTAATTGTCTACAGATCTCCTGAATCTCATCGGAAAACTCTATAATCCCGCTGCTAATGAACTTTCGGGGCGCTACCAATTTTGCATACAAATACCTAGCTATGTTATTCCTATTACCATACCTGATGTTTAGTGTATCCCAAACTTGTCTTAATCCATCTGGATGTCCAATAAACTTTAACGCCATTAACTTGGGAGATCCTTCCAAGCACTCGATGAGGAATCTAAGTTTCTCTCCGTTAGATAACACAGAGTTCTGTATGTTATCTTTGTAATATTCATTAAAAGGTAACCATTTCATCTCATCTACATTGAACTTGACGATCTCTCCCACCTTTACCGCTTGACGGGCTTCGGTTCTAGCCATTTGACGCGTAAAACTTTCTTGGGCCATCGTATTATTTAATATCGAGTTATCGGTATATAAATTTCTCGGATTATGATCAGGTCTATATGGAATATCATTGTCAACAGGTTTATAATTACCCTTAATAGGGTTTATTATAGGAGTTTCTACTTCGCTAGCAGTATAGATGCGTGTAGGCTCCACACCTTGCGCATGAAATACTTCAGACCTAACAGGTTGACACATTGTTACCGGGGTTGGTGGTATACCCCTTTGGGTGTTTACTAATTTATCGCGTTCCAATCCAACGCGATACTCTGCTGCACTTCTTGCAACTCTAACCTACTTTCCCTTACCGTGCCCTTGAACTGCTGAACAGTTCCTTCCATCTCCCGAACCTGCTGAGAGGAGCACTTACAGTGTTCCCTCAACTGCCCGAGCAGGAGACCCATCTCCCGTCGTCCCTCATCTACCCACTCTACCGCCGAAGCGGGAGCCGCCAACATAGTAGCGGGCGGACGAGGGACAACGGGCGACAAATCATTGATATTTCGCTCGGAGTCCAGGACAGGAACTGTCTCAGGGGTTGTTCTGCTGGGCACTGGTAGTTTAGTACTGTGCAAAGGGAATTTAGAGGTAGGTTCTGGGAGTACAGGTGTCTCTATCACCGAAGGGGTGGCTTCGAGAACAGGCCTAATTATTTCAGGCTCATCTACTATAGTAGGGAGTCTTTCTATTTTAATAATTTGGTCTGTGGGTTCTGTACTACCTAAGTCTGTGCTAGCTAGTTGCTTTCTAACAGCTGGGGGCAAATCAGGCAATTTCTGACGGTGGGACATTCTTCTACGCCTACTTAGACGAGATCTATTTCCTCCGCCTTCAAGATCGGTGGTATCGCCTTCATCAGATGATGTATATCCCTGTCTTTTGGGAGTAGATCGACTCATCATCTGCATTTGACTAGCTGTTAACTGTTTATTGAAGTTGTCTTGCTTCTCTTGAAGATTTTCCAACTCTAGTTGGGTTGTCTCTTCAGATGCCCTCCGTTCTGCTTCTGCCACTGCTATCTTTCTTTCCGCTTCGGCCGCTTTTCTTTCCGCTTCTGCCGCTGCCGCTTTTCTTTCCGCTTCTACTGCTGCAGCTGCCGCTTTTGCCTCTGCCGCTGCCGCTTTTGCCTCTGCCGCTGCCTCTGCCGCTTTTCTTTCCACCTCTGCCGCTTTTCTTTCCGCTTCTGCCGCTGCCACTGCCGCTGCTGCTGTCTTTCTGTCTTCTATACGTTTTTTCTTTAATTGTTCTTCTTGAACCTTAGCGATGCGGATGCTTTCATCAAATTTAGCTTGGTTCGCAGCTAGCATTTCTGCATCTATTGCGTCCAGCACAAACTTGGCTCCTTCACTATTAGGGCGAAGTCCAGCCAGCCGTCTCCTCAACTCTTCATCACCTAGAAATCGTTGATAGTCTGACAGATAGATGTCAATAGCGTCCCTCTTCTGCGGTTTCTCTGCTATCGCTTCGCTTTCCACTTGAGAGAAGGTAGCGTCTGTTGATTCTCCATGGGTGGAGCGCTCAGCCAGCTGAAATTTCCACTGGGCCGTTCCTTGAACCTTGAGACTCACCCGCTGGAACCAAGTCTTTACAGCAACTTGCAACGACGTGTCTTGTCTTCTTTTCGAAGCTTCCTCAAAGGCCGATAGGATTAGTCTGATTCTTAGAATTCTTTCTCGAACTTGATAAAGCAGCTCTCCCTGCTCTTGAGGTCCTTGGGTTTGTTGAAACAGTTGTTCCTATAATCGCTCCAAAGAGCTGAATAATCCCTGTACATATCCTGCTGCCGACCTCTTCCACACAGCTGGATCACTACTGTCTTTTGTCACTCCCATCCTGTGTATGTCTTCCCAGGCAGCTTCTGATAAGTCAAACGGGAGTCCGGGCCCGGGGAAGTTCCATTGCGACTCGACAATAGACAATAGACTTCAGTTCCTCCCTTGTGTATCCCGCATAACTATCCTTGGTCGATCGCTTATTTCTCGCCCAATCGATTTGGTGTTCTTCCACCGCAATCAATAACCTAGTGAGCACGGCTGCAGGAAGAATGAGAAGGGGATCCGAATAAACCGCATCTGCCATCTTTGCTCCGCGCTCGGGTGTCAAGCTCTACAGTATCCGAACTACTGGAGCTGTTGGGCCGCTGAGAAATAAGTTCTCGGCTCGAGTGTTGCTGCTGTTTAACAGCTGCTTCTTGGTCCCGCTTGACTTGAGCCCGAGTGCCTATGATAGACCTACGGTGTTGGACTAGCCTAGGGTCTGATACTACTACTGGAGGGATGATCTTTCTTACAGTAGGAGGAGAGTTGAACTTTGGTCTCACCCGTTCCACACTCCTGTCTGGGTCACAGATGGTTGTACCTAGGAGACTGTCTGACAGGTTTTGCTTTGTGTCAGACATGTTTGTTTGTACAGTTGAATGCCTACTGCTATCTTACAGTTAAAGCAAGTTTAGTAATTCAGTATCAACTGTTAGCCTAGTAATTAATTACCAATATGTACTTATAGTATATATATAAGTATTATTACAGACTAGGTTTGTCACAGAATACCGGTATATAATTTCAGCGCAGATATATATAAATATATAATAAGCCTATCGTGAATACCGGTATACAGCTTACACTTATAGTATATATAAGTATAATTATAGACTAGAATTAATTACAGAATACCGGTATATAATTTCAGCACAAATATATAGAAATATATAATAAGCCTATCGTGAATACCGGTATGTCAATTATTTTAGAATAATTGAATTTCTGAATTTTAGGGTTACTTCTACTTGGTTACTTTACTTTACTTTATTACCGTTATTTAAGCAGTAGTCCAACTGACATTAAGACCTAATTGTTGTATGACAGGCCTACTATTTTATAAATCGGTTTGAGTTGATTTATAATATATATACCCGTTTAATGGGTTTTGTCAATATTTGAAATAAATGTTATTATTTCTGGGAAGGAGTCACTCCACAGAAGCTGTACGCTCTCAGTGAAGTGCTACTTGTTGGACACTAAAACAAATAATTCTAATTTGCCTAAGTTACTTAATACTACAAATTACGTACAATTACGGGGTGAGATTACAATCTCTAAATAAACACAAAAAATTACATATATGAATTTTTAGGGTAATTTTACAAGAAGTCTACAAACCAGCCTAACAAAGGGTTAGAATATCTGGTTATTACAAACGGACAAGATAATACGGTATTTGAAAATAATAAAGCAGTAGTAAATATACTGCGTTGTCCAGATAGGAAAAATACCACCGTCTGACGACTTATAGCCGTAGCGCTATAAGTACTACGTTATGTATCACGGAGTGTTCCTACCTAGAAGTTAATTACCGCGGCCTACCAGAGCCAACGTGCCTATTAACCACTTTACAATACAAATATACTGCCTACACACTAATTACCTTCGGAAAGCACTGTACACTAAACCCTAAATTAGGTACAAGTACTTATACAACAAATACCCAGCAGTTAAAAATACTTGAACAGCTAAAAGAACCACGGTATCTGCCGGAGTGACCAAAGCATAAAATCTCCAGTCTTTACCTACGCCAAACAGCCCTGATGTAGTACCGGGGTTAATTTAACTATAACGGTATATATAACAAGCACAATTACTGTAGGAATAAACTTGGGGGTATGAATGTTGCGAATAATCGCATAAACTCTGAATAATAAATATTACGCTACCCTTACAGACTACACAAACAAAATACAGACCAAGCGCTGGCAGACTACTATCAAGCCTAAATAAACTACAGTATATGCAGACTCCGAAATGGTTAGTTAGTATGCGTTCTAACCGAGTAGTACGACTTATTCTTTCGGGGGGATTTACCTTACAGCACTGGATGCCCACCACGTTCCTAACTAGTACTTTATCGGACATACACTCTACACACACTGCAATCTCTTCAGACTTAACAACAGTCAGACAACAGTTCAGCCTACAAATTACCTGTACAATCTGAGCAGGCTTACACGTCTTCTGCTCAATATTAACTTACAAATAAATAAAACTGACAGAAATAAATAAGCTCCAAAAGAAACAAGGGGTGTACAGTCCCTAATCTCTTAAACAGCCTACCGGTATACAATATCACAATCGAAATAATACTAGTACCTGTACTGCTGTAAGTACCGGTTCGGGTGGTTAGGTAGTTAGGCCTACTGGTTACCGGTCGACCGGTACTTCAGCTGTATTGCCTACGTTGCAATAAAGAACTGATAACTGTTATTGTTCGCGCTTTTCAGCTTTTAGACCTTTAGCAGTTTAACCCGCCAAATTTAGGTGTCTTCTAGGTTATAAATCGACTTTAGCCTATGACAAGTATTTGATACACTACATTAGCCGAAGCCAGCCTATGCGCGACCATTCACCAGCTGGATATACCCGGGAGACTGGATTCGGAAGCTCTGACCTTATTGCGGTGTAGGCCTACTGTATTATTCGATTGATCGTTAATATATAATCTCTGACAAATATTATTCACTTTCGGGAAATATTAACAGTTCCTTTAGGACGTCAGACGTGGCGCTCTAAGTATGTAAACAGAGTTATGACTTACACTAAACACAACAGGATGGCTATTGATTCACGTATAAAGCGCATTCTTTCATCTTTAGGAGATGCTTTGTTATCTGTCACACTCATGCACACTACCGCACACCCATGTTGGAAATTATGTAGAGTTTGCTCAACATGTGTGGCGCGCATTTAGGATCCTGGCGCGAAGGAACAGGGGCGTGTGGCGCGCATTTAGGATCCTGGCGCGAAGGAACAGGGGCGTGTGGCGCGCATTGAGGATCCTGGCGCGGAAATGGATGTCATGAACAGTAGCAAAATGCACTGGCATGGCAACATATCCAGCCACTCTACTTGAAATTATACCGGTCTGCCAGTAGAGCCTATTTTTAAAAAGAGTTAGGCCTGGCAGCCTGGCCTTATACCTGCCTACTGCAGTACTGTACGCTCTACTCTTATTCTTCATTCTAATAACTATAATAGGGATATTTGATTAGGCCTAGTGATATTTTATTAGGCCTACAGTATTTGTTTATTAACCTAGGGCCTATAGAAGTAGTTCCATGCCTTGAACTGTTTTGCACTCCCACATTATGGACAAACCGCCAGATTGAGCATTGAAGGTACCGTATCCAACTGTCCAATCCACGTTAATCATCATGGCCAATCAGGCCAAAGTTTTAATGTCTTTCAAAATATGAGTTGTTTGAAAGGTTTTTCAATTGTTCACACCAATCTGAATATAGCATAAAACTGTAAAACCACGATTCAGCAGATTTTCCGTGCTCGCTACACTCAGATTTAATTCATAATCACATCTGTAGGTAAAAAATAGTCGGTTAACCAAAAAATGTTAAAATTTTCTTGCTCGCTACGCTCGCAATTTAATCACATCTGTCAGTCTGTATTTAAAAACAGTCGGTTGACCTACTATCTGAATATTACAGTATTACAGTATTACTGTACGCCTATTCATGTTTACATTTCTGCAAAATTTTCTTGTTCGCTGCGCTCGCATTTTCATGTTAAATTACTGTAGGAGTGGGTCTAGCTCTATGTCTGTGCGTAGGTACGGTACTGCAGTATAAACTGATGAATGATTACAATAATTGCAAAATGTAATGGTCAATCTTTCAATGGTTGGCGCGCATTGAATTTCATGGCTGGCGCGCTTTTCGTTTAACCAGAATCCGTGTGGCGCGCTTTTTGTCAATATTCCATATAGGCCGCACACTGCCGCATACTGATCTGCCGACCTTCACTAATTTTAGTCACATATAAAGAGAACAGCCACTGACACATGTACACTGTAAACCCGTATGCAGTTTTTGAATTAACTTAGTTATGGTGAAACAACTTCACCATACAGCCATAAACGAATGGCATCGTTACTATAACAATGTTATGGTGATGTAAACCATTAGTGAATTAGCCATTTTGCACACAAATATGTTGTATTGAATAGGCCTATGGTATTTTTAACATAACAATTTTGTGCTGTTTGTACCTTAGTTGTTTAGCTTTTCAATATAGACACTCAATTTCCTATTGGTCAATAGACCCTATTGAAAAGTTTTATTTTCTGCGCCGAATGCGGCGCCGGGTGCCTAAAATCCTGAGCCGGCTCTGAGCAAAACCACGCCGGGTGCAAAAAATCCTGCGCCGGCTCTGTGCAAAACCACGCCGGGCTGCCGGGTGCAAAAAATCCTGCGCCGGCTCTGTGCAAAACCACGCCGGGCTGCCGGGTGCAAAAAATCCTGCGCCGGCTCTGTGCAAACCCACGCCCATGCCAGGTGCAAAAATCCTGCGACGGCTCTGTCAGTCTGTGCAATGCAAAATGCTGCGCCGGGTGCAGGGGTGAAAAATCTTCCACCGGCTCTTCAAAGCTGCACCGGGCTGTCTGGTATAAAACATTAAATCTGCCTGTTATACTGTACAGTACCTATAGTTTCTGAGTTTATTCAGTTATCTATAATACTGCAGCTGCACTAATCCGAGTTGTTACTTAAACAAACGAAAGTTATGGGTGCGCCAAGGTGGTAAAGTCGCCACTTGGCTGACTGGTAATAGGAATGCTAATAGGAAGATAGGCTATAATCCAATCGTATAATAAGCGATAGACAGGGTGGTAAATATCCTGCTATGGTAAAGGTAAACAATAAACAACAAATGGTAGGCCTAACTAACTAGGTGAGGTAAAACCTATGACGGTAGGTACTCAACGAACCAGGGATATAGGCCGTGAGGTGTAGTACCGGTAAGGGTGTGATCTGACAGTCAGGGCCTCCCTCGGTACAGGTATGTCCGACTCAGACCAGGACTCCCAGATAAGGCTACCGGTCGGTCCCGACTGGCCCTCTATGAACCTAATGCCACCAACCCTGCGGGGTGGGGCAAGATGTCCGTAGGACGGTCTGGCGCGACCTCCTTCGACCTTTTTACCTTCCTATTCTGGTGGCACTGCACAACACAATATCAAATCACTATCAATCAGACTAATATTGACACAGCTACACCATGTACTTTCAGTTTGAACGACTTACGTCACGTTTTAGATATAAGTTTGTGAAATGACTCGCTAGTGACGGGATTAACTTTCAGTTTCAGTTGTACAGTCGGGCGGACTTTACTATATCAGTTTTAAAGCTATAAGTAGTACTAGGGATATTAGGCTCACTACTTGAGTTACAATCCGTTGTCCCTAGGGAATCCGTAATAATCAGGAGGCTGCCTTCTGCGGTGGGCTCGGGTAAGAGGCTCCATATTAAGTCCGTCATCAGTAACAGTGTTGTTAGGACGAGGGGGAGACAAACTCAACGGGGACTCGAGTGGAGCCATTGGACTGAAACCCGGGTCATCCTGAGGGTGCTGAGGTGGGTTGACAGGTGAGGCTTCGACGTAGGACGTGTCATCATCGTCCTCGGACGATTGATTAAATTGACTTAGAACTGGGGACTGATGGTATGGTACGCGGAAACACTCAGAGCGGAGGACATGGTATGCTCGTGCGCGTAGTTGTGAACCTGAGAATTTGCGGACACTGACATAGTCCGCATCAACAGCGGAAACAATATAACGTGGACGTCCATGTAATTTCCATTGATCACTATAAAGGTGGACTAAATCGCCAATACCGATTGGAGGGGACACTTTAATTCGTTGGCCACCACGTGACTTCGATATAGTGCTGGGCTCGTGATTGGCTAGCCAGGACCGATGTTGAGATGTAATGAGGTCGTTGTCGGACATTGGGAGTTGTTCCCCGGTGAATTGATCCCTCTGGCTAAAAACTTCTCTAGCTGACAGACCGGATGCGCGAATTCGTGAGTTTAACTGGGCGACGGCGATAGCAATGGATACGGCTGAGTACGGTCCTCTGGTTGGGTGAAGCTTCAATAGCTCCTCTTCGAGCTCTCGTATTGCGTGCTCCGCTACCGGGTTTTTATTAACGTTAAGTATAATTCTGGACTAGAATTAATTACAGGGTACCGGTATGATTTCAGCTCAAATTTATAGAAATAAATATAATAAGCCTATGGTAAGTACCGGTATGTCAATTATTTTTAGAATAATTGAATTTCTGAATATTTTGGGGTTACTTCGTTACTTTAACTTACTTTATTACCGTTATTTAAGCAGTAGTCCAACTGACAGTGAGACCTAGTTGTTGTATGGCAGGCCTACTATTTATAAATCGTTTGAGTTGATTTATAATAGATATATACCCGTTTAAAAGGGGTTTTGACAATATTTGAAATAAATGTTATTATTTCTGGGGGTCACTACACAGAAGCTGAACGCCTCTCAGTGAAGTGCTATTTATTTGACACTAAAACTGATGATTCTAATTTACCTAAGTTACTTAATACTACGAATTACTTACGATACGGGTGAGATTAATTCTCTAATTAAACACAACAAAATATTACGGACGAAATTTTTAGGGTAATTTTACAGGAAGTCTACAAACCAGTCTAACAAAGGGTTAGATTTCTGGCTATTACAAAGGACAGGGTACTACGGTATTTAAATAATAAGTAGTAGTAAATATATTGTACTGTCCAGATAGGAAAATACCACCGCCTGACGACCTATAACCGTATCGCTATAGGTACTACGTTATGTATCACGGATTGTTCCTACCCAGAAGCTAATAGAGCTAACGAATGTGCCTATCAACCACTTTACAACACAAATATACTGCCTACACTAATTACTTCGGAAGGCACTGTACTCTAAACCCTAAATTAGGTACAAGTACCGGTATAACAAATAATCAGTAGTTAAATATACTTGAACAGTTAAAAGAACCACGGCATCTGCTGGAGTGACCGAAGCACAAAGTCGTCAGTCTTTACCTACGCCAAGCAGCCCTGATGTAGTACCGGGGTTAGTTTAACTATAACGGTATGTATAACAAGCACAATTACTGTAGGAATAAACTTGGGGACATGAATGTTGCGAATAATCGCATAAACTCTGAATAATAAATATTACGCTACCCGTACAGAATACTCAAACAAATACAAACCAAACGCTGGCAGACTACTATCAAGCCTAAACAAACTACTGTATGTGCAGATTCTGAAACTGTTAGTTAGTATGCGTGCTAACACGGTAGTACGACTTACTCTTTAAGAGGGGATTGACCTTACAGTGTTGACTGCCCCAACTTACTAACGGCACTTGATCAGACCAACTCTACACACGCAGCAATCCCTTCAGACCTAAAAATAGCTAGACAACAATCCAGCCTACAAAATATCTGAGTAATAACTATTACGGTACCTGAACAGACCACACAAACAAACACAGGCTAAAAACACTGGCAGACTACGATCAAGCCTAAATAAACTACAGTATATGCAGACTCTGAAACTGTTAGTTAGTATGCGTGCTAACACGGTAGTACGACTTACTCTTTAAGAGGGGATTGACCTTACAGTGTTGACTGCCCCAACTTACTAACGGCACTTTATCAGACAAACTCTACACACGCCGTAATCTCTCCAAACCCAACCACAGTCAGACAGCAGCTCAGCCTACAATTATCTGAACAATCTGAGCAGGGTCACACGCCTTCTGCTCAATATTAGCCTACTAGTAAATAAAACTGACAGAAATAGACCTAAGTAAAATCCCAATAAAAACCAGGCGTCCCCGATTTAATATCGAGACCTACCGGTATACAATAATCAAAATCGAATAATACTAATGTACTTGTACAGCAGTACCGGTACCGGTGATGACAGTTAGGCCTACTGACCTACAGAAGCACCGGTTCAGTTTTACCAGTCACTACGGTATTTTGCAACCTTATTGCCTACTGCAATAAGATTGTAAACCGTTACTGTTCTCCAGAACAGTATTAAACTGTATTTAATGCCTACACTTGCAACCTTATTGCCTACTGCAATAAGATTAATTATAAACTGTTACTGTTCGCGCTTTCGAAGACCTTTAGCAGTTTAACCTGCCAAAATTTATATGTCTTTTCGTTAATTAAAACCACTTTAGCATACGACAATAATTTATGCTAATACGCAAAACATTAGCCGAAGTCAGCCCATGCGCGATCATTCACCCGATGGATCTACACCCGGGAGACTGAATTCGGATGCTTGAATTGTATTATTACAGTGTAAGGTTGCAGTGTATACCTAATGTATTATTCGATAGATCGTTAATAATTAATCTCTGACAGATATTATTGGCTTTCGGGAAATATTAACAGTTCCTTTAGGACGTGGCGCTTTATCTATTTAAACAGAACTAAGACTTATACTAAACGCAACGATACTGCTTATGATTAAAGTATAAAGCGTATTCTTTAGGAAATACTTTGTTACCAATCACAATCATACACACTATTCTGCCGACAGTCAGTACATTTGATCACACATAAAGAGAGCAGTAATTGACTCACGTAGGGTCTGCTAAATAACATTGGATTCAATACACACCACATTAATATAAATCGCAATTGTTATGTATAGCCGGTCTCTCTAACCTGTAGTGTTATCAAGAAAATTGGGAATTGGGTGATTTATCCGTATTATCCAAATAGCAATATTTCCATCAACAAATATTTACAATTAATAACTGACGGTAAAATAACAGTACAAACAATATGATTAATGAGTTAGTATCGGTGAGTGAGTGATTTCATTCAGGTAACAGTTTATACTTTCGATAATTCAAGCAGTTTACGGTACAGCAGTATCTATCCAAAAATGCCGGTGTTTCTGGCTTAGACAGCAATAACAACAAAGTAACAAGTAAAAACAGTAAGACTGAACACTCTCCTTATGATCGGCAGGAAAGCTACACGTCGACAGGAAAAACCGCCCTGATTGGCCCAAGCCAAACAAAGAACCACGCGGCCAATGGCTGTTTCCATGTCAGCAACCAGCTGCTAGATGTCGTAATATGAATCATCACGGCTAAGCTGTGAAAGGTGGTTGGTGCATTACAAGTTTTTTGTCTTACCATGTCCGCTAAAACACGTATATAGCAGAATTACTTTTATGTCCGTTAAAACACCTGTAAAGGTACCTTGCGGGCGAGGGGAATATATATACAGTTAGAAAACCTTTTTTAGAGTATTCCAGCGCCTGGGGGGGAACTGGCCAGCAAAGGCAAACGTATCAGTTATCCCACAAAAGCTTTTACAGCGTGTCTGCGTCTGCGTCTGCGATTGCATGTCTGCGTGAGGTTATTTTATTAAATTTATAAATACATTATTATGGAACACTAACTAATTTATCACACAAGTAGCTTTGACAACAATGGACTATTATATTATATTACTAAATAGGTTGCTATTCATACATACATGAAATGCCCCAGAATATTATCATGTTCATGTACTGTTTTAATAATAATATTAATTGCCAATTTTATTAACCTTCTATTATATTATTATATTTTTCTTTACTTTTTCAATGAGCATTCTGTTGTAAAATGGGCTGCACCCCACAGGCCTTGAGCCCCCCCTAGAGTGCAGGGGTCGCAGGGGTGGCTGCGACGCCTTCTAGAACATATTTATCATTAAGGAAAACAGTACGAAAAATTATTTTAAATAATATTCCAGTTTTTATATAGTTATTGAATTATTTTCTGTAATTATTTCTGAAAGGTAAATATAATTACATTCAGACAAGTAAATTGTAGATCAAACAGTCGAAAGCGAAAATGATTTGTTGTTGGAATCAACGTAATAAAGGCGTCCTTTATAATAATAATGACACTATAATAAATCAGAAGTAGGTAGCTAACACCCCCAAGTCCCCAGATATAAAATATCAGAAGTAGGTAGCCCCCAAACACCCCAAAAAAAATTATCAATGTTGGTAGCCCTAACACCCCCCCCCCCCAAAAAAAAAAATTATCAAAGTAGGTAGCCCTAACACCTCCAAAAAAATTATCAAAGTTGGTAGCCCTAACACCCCAAATAATAAAATATCAGACCTAGGTAGCCCTAACACCTCAAATAATAAAAATAAAAATATCAGAACTAGGTAGCCCAAACACCCCAAATAATAAATTAACTAATACAAATGGCATTCGCCTACATTTACTACTAAATCAACAAACCTAAATACATATCTTCTGTTATTTTATCGAATTACAATTAATTCCATGACAGACATTGACAGGACATGACATGACATGACTGCGCAATCTGGCAGTCTAGACAGTGCAGATAAGATAAATTTTTATATAATCAGTTTTATTTACTTTCTTCTTAGGAACAATTTTATATAATTCTATACTTTCCTATATATTATCAGTGCTTTCTTACTTTTTTTTTATATTATTAATGTTATATTTAGTATTTACTTACGTTTTTTTTATTTTGTTATATACTTGTGTTTGTTCCTTTGCGTAAAAAAGTAGGGCCCTATATGGATGCGCCCCCCCCCCCCCCGCATAATTTTTCTTCAAAGAGCAACCCACAACCCCCCCCCCCCCCAAACCGCCTGAAACAAAAACACTAACAACACACCCTCCCCTCTACCACTGTCTTTTAGCGGTGAAAGTTTATATAACTTCAGTGGCGGAGATCTGTATTTGGGAGAAAGATAATTAACTTTTTTCTTTACTTGAATTTAAAGGGGGGGGGGGGGGGGGGGGGGGGGGGTAGCGAAGAGACCACAAATACAACTTATCATTGTGATGTTTCCGCAGCCTAAAATTGAGTGAAAAGTTTAGGAATGGCCAATCCAATTTCTTTCAAAAAAGTCACCATGATAGCACTTTAGCGGCCAAAAGGGCCTATTTGCCAAAAAGGGTAGGTCGACTTCTTGAACAATATTGCTGTTATTGAGTTCAAATTTAGTGAATCGGTTTAATTCATGGTTGCATTCAATGCTAGCGAGCAATTATGGCAGAAATTTAGCTGTGGCCATTTTATAAACATAAAGGCTCAAAAAGGGCCGTTTTTTGGCCCTTTTCGCTCTCAAATGGCCCCGTGAAGCATTTTTAGCAAAAATTGCTTGATATCCATAGAGACAAGCATATTTTGAAGCTCTGTTCCAAATTTCAACTGATTTCATTAACTGATTTCGAGAAGTATATTTTTTCGAGAAAAAAATACATTCTCTGCGATTTAATGGGTTTAAAGTTTAAGAAAAATGCAAAGTTTACCGCTATTTTAGATAATATCTTCTTTCTTTGTTCGACTATAACTTAGTCAAATAATTTTATCATTTCGTTTGCAATTCAACGAATTTTTTTATTATAGCTAAATATATACTGCATGTATATAGAATATATACAGCATGTATATATATATATTGCAGCATATATGTAGCATATATATATACAACCATTTACCAATTTTATTCATTTATATCTGGATCTTGGGAACCTTTTTGGTGAAAGGACCTTATTCGATTGAAATTATCGTCCTGCTCGAAGGCCTCTCCAAAACAGACTAGTTCTTACGTTTTGGCTAATAACTCGAGTTTGAGAAAAGATATGAGAAAGCTGCTTGCAAACTTGAATGCGATGAAAAGCGATGAAAACATATCCAAATACATTTACTATTTAAATGTGGTTAGAATGTCAATATAATACAAAAAATACAGGTATTTAATTACGGCCTAATTGTTAGCCTTTGCGGTAATCTAATCAGGCTCTGCTTACGGAGGCTAGTATACATAGAGGCAAAAAACAACGTTGCCGCGTTTTATGTAGGTAACTACTGCTATAATTATTTTTAACTGATAATGGATCAATGAGACCGCCAGTGGAATCAGGACTGAATGAAAAACCTATATTTACTAATTGTGGAGGGGACCTTATCACCGATTCTAAAAAGTGAGGGGGGAGGGTGGGACAATGTCCCCCCCACTTTGTCCCCAATGTCCCCACCCCGAGGGGGGGGGGGGGGAGGGTGGGACAATGCCCCCCCCCCCCAGGATTTCCGCCACTGTTTGTAAAAGTTGTATATAAATTTTAAATTTAGTATTCTCTTAAGGTTTTATTAATAAATTAGCCGGATCAAAAAACGCGCAAAGGATATAATTTATATGTGATGATGTAGACACAATAGAAATGGCAAACGCAAAATATAGGATTCTGAGATAAATGCGTTTAACTTTTCATTTTGAACAATAAATCAAATTATATTATTATTTTATTAAATCAAAGTACACAACAAATCTAATTGGCTGGAGTTGTTTCTATCAGGGACAGGATACGATACGATACGAAAACGGATTTTCGTATTTCGTATCGCAGTATTTTATTCGTATCGAATTTCGTATCGTATCATAAAAAGTTACTTCGTATCGTATAATGCGAATAAATATTTTTCGTATTTCGTATCGTATTTTCGTATCTTATTATTTTGTAAATATTAATGTTTTCAACGAGAGATCACACCATTTATTTATTTACAATATTTTCTCAAAATTGGTGTATAAATTAGGTTATACAGCTTACAGTTTTATTATGTCAATAAAATGTGTAATGAGGCAGGAGGATCGTTAATCACATTGTAATTAACTGTAGAATAATGATAAAAAGTCGACTGAAATATTATCTAATTACAGTTTAAATAAACTTATGAGAACTCTAATAGGGCCTGGCCTACAAGGCATTCGTTGTTATGATAAGGCATTCTAATGCGAGAATAATAGAAATAAATCATTTGTTTTGAATTAAAACATGGATTTTTCTTTAGTTTGACTTCGAAATTGAGGTTTTGAATTTTATTCAATATTGGTACATCAAATTTAAAAGTATTCTATAACTAACAGTTGTAATACGGTATGCATAAAGTGGCATGGAAAAAATGGTAACGCCTATTATTGGGCCGTGTTGCATAACGTCCTTATGGACGTTGTAGTCAGTTGACACGCTATTGATGTAGCAATGATACTGAAACATTGAAATAAAAAATATTTGCCTATTATATAGAGATTTATATGATTTTCTAAGTGTAATACAGGATACAATACTATCTACAATTTACCAATTATTAGGTAAACCAATTCTATAGGTATGACCTATACTGGGCGAATAGGAAGAAATATAACGCCTTACTGAAAAACAAGAAAACAGCGTATGAGGAAGAAATGCAACTCGAAAACTTAAAACAGGCGGAGATCAAACCTTGGATGATCTTCAAAGAGGGGAAACCGGCGAAATCAATCCCCATAGAACCAGCAACTCTGAGGACCCACTTCGACAATTTATTGGGTGTAAGACTGGACCCTCCCGGAAGCAGCACCCCACCTTAGCCATCTGTACAGGAGAAATGTGTTGAAGAGTGGTACAACGAGCCAATCAGAGAACAAGAGGTAAGCGATGCTATACAGAACTCTGCATCAAAGAAAGCCTGCGGCCAGGATGGAATATTTTACGAACATTTCAAAAGCTGCAGGTCCCCTCCTAATTACAATTATAACTCTCCTTTTCAACTTCTGCCTAAACATGGGCGCAATCCCACTGTCATGGACATGTAGCATCATCAAGGATATATACAAGGGGAAAGGGAGCCTGATGGACCCAAATAACTATAGAGGTATCGCGCTCTTATCTGTGTTTTCCTAAATATCCCACCTGTTCCTAGATGAGCAATATGGATTTATACCAGGGAGATCAAATATGTCAAATATGCAAGCAATAAGGAAACTCGTCTCAGATATTAACGAAGCCCTTCACTCAAAAGAAGACCGTGTAATGTATGTAGCCTTTGTTGATTTTAAAAAGGCATTCGACCTAGTGAACCGAGCCTTGCTCCTTGTCAAGATATACAACGATTTCGAAATAAAGGGGAAATTATTCGGCTTCATTAAGGCATTATTAACAAATACAACTAGAAAGCCAGCAAGCTGGCTGGAAGGAGCCCGGGGGAAAAATCCTAGCCAAGACTATTACAAAGAACTATGTCAGTCAGCAGTAAGTAAACTAAAATTGTCTAAACTGCAAGGCGTGAGGCTAGCTGACTTTGTGGCTCGCCCCACATAATAAAAAATGCAACTTAGCTACCACTAACAAAAATATAATATGAAGCAAATAATTTCATTATCAAGAACGTTTACAAGATATAAGATGCGATTACCGAATATTTATAAAAAATGCCCATGATGCACAACCAGATAAATAACAACGAATAGAGCCAAATAACAAATTTAGTTTCCTTCTACAGGTATTACCCCGTCGTCAAGCGGAATATCTCTTCCCAGTGAATTCTATGTGAATATGTAATATAGGTACTCCTTAGGCGGTAGGCCAGAGCGGGCTCCTTAAATACATGCAACTACTGTATTATAGTGTAGGTCAACTATAAAACATTTTGCAATCCACAGTGAGTATCGACTGCAATAGGACACAACACACTGCTTTGTGTAACTAAAATTCATTCTCCTGATCCACCCCCTAACATAGCAGAGTGAGTAACCTTATTGTAGATATACCCTTAGGAAGCACTGGGAGAGCAATCGGCTTATGGGGTAATACATTAGAAACCAACAGCTTATGTGTGAGTAAACATTGCCTTTCCTTATAGCCTACTAGTAAAACTTGGCAACCAACACGTTTTTCTATGACTGTGTATAACATATTAAGCCATATTTCATCATGAACACCAGCTGTTATTTTACCATTGCTTTTAATTTCGCGACAAAACAATGTCAAAAAACTAAATATATCGAATACCACACATAGAATCGATCTGAAATTTTGTAACACGATTATGAACCACCAAAGCAATGTACTTGCAAAATTTCATCAAAATCGCCAGGCAGGAAGTGCCTTAACCTAGATAATTATCAGTCAGTATGTCAGTCAGTATGTCAGTCAGTGTAATGTATCCTGAGATTTTTACAGAAAGTATCCCTGAGATTCTTACAGTAAGTATCCCGCTGTCAAGCGGGCTCCTAATAAAAATATCCGACGGTTTCAGCCTATCAAAACCGATCACACAGTTGCGAGGAATTCTGCAAGGAGACTCATTCTCCCCAACTTGCTTCATAATTTTTATTACCAGCCTCGCAACTGCACTCCGTGCAATATCGAGTGCGATACGATTCATATTCTTTGCGGACGATCTAGCCTTTTATTCTTCGAATCCACAAGTTATCCAACGCGGTCTTGATGTCCTAGAAGAATGGTGTATAAATAATTCAATGGAAGTGAACCTCTCCAAAACAAAAATAATGAAGTTCCGTAAAGGTGGCCGGCTGTGTATTAACGATACATTCTACTACGGGGGAAAAGAAGTTCTCATCTGCAATGAATACGAATATCTTGGCATAACCTTGCAACCGACCCTCACTTTTACCAAACATGTTAACAAAAGAAAACGGAAATCTTATGCAGCGATTGGTTGTCTTTGAAATTTAAACAGACTGTCAATATGTACCGCAATGAAGATCTTTGCAATGAAAATAGAGCCAATGGTATCATATGGTCTTGTAGAGATCGGTTGCTCCTTTACAGTTGCACACATGAAAGAACTGGATAAAATCAAATCAAAGTTTATTAAAAGGGTGCTCTTCCTACCATCCAACTCATCGACAACTATGGCCATTAAAGTTATAGGAGAAAAAACATTCATTGAAGATCTCCTTATCGTAAACCCCACGGTATTCAACCATACAGCATTAGAGCAATATCGCTCTTACCGAACCGAACGCACAGAAAACTTCAACCGGCAGGGTTACACAAGAGGCCCAGCCTTCACAACTTCGAGTTGGAAATCCTCACAGCAGAGAAACCGGCACACTGTCACCAGGGCAACCGCCCATGGGTTTCACTACCTCATCTGCTTAACCTGCACCCCTTTCCACGAGCTGTCATCGCAATGTATTTGTAAATATTGTAAGAACTCAGCCGTGGACAGATACCACGCTCTCAACTGCGATTGCTGCCCCTCTCTGACAGAACTAGCCAGCCACCCAGATCGACGTTGATCTTTGATATTCGTACTGAATCGTATTTCATTCTAACTAATTGTAAAAAAAAAATTTTTAATTAATTTTAAACTTATTGCTCCACTTGTATATTACTATTTTAACAATTTTAAAAGAATAAACCTTTTACCCCGTTTCGGGGTGCAACTTGTTTTAAAAAAAATTCTTAGGTAAAATACGACACAAAAAAAATACGAAACATATTTCGTATCGTATAGTATCTCGGCTTTTTCGTATCGTATCGTATTTTCTCAAATTTGCATTCGTATCGTATCGTGAAAAATTGGTTCGTATCGTATCGTATCCTGTCCCTGGATTCTATATCAACAAACATTCAATCAAGTTTGTTTCCATAATTTAGCTGATCAGATTGGGGCTGCTGTCTTCTTTACAACCTTGAATCGAATCGGTAAATAAAAAAGTGGGAAATTTAACAAAATGTTCGACGTAGTTCGAAATGTTCAAATATAAATAATAAAATAACAAATATATTATTCAGTAGATTTAGCTGAGTAGTTTAACGATTTTGTCCTCTTTATTCCTTGAGATCTTATTTCGGCAGATGGAATGTAAAACCCCAGAAGAAAGAAACTGGCACCTCGTACGTGACCAATACAGCACTAGCAGTCTGTCTGTGGACAGGAAGATTATTAGTTCTTCCGCTGTTCGCGGGTGGATTGGCAGTATTTGGTGGATCTTAGTTGGAATACTGCCGGAGCCGGACTAGACCTAGCACTGGTGGTTGAGACCGCATTTAGAACGTCTTGAGGTATTCGACCTCTGGATCAAAATCTCAAGCGAAGAACTCCTTGTCCCTCGAGAACCAAAATAAGAACATTTGTGGATTAGGTTCCTATTTAACACATGTTGTATACAAAAACTCTAAAATACCATAATTAAAAACTTTTGTTAAAAATGTTCTAGAACTTTAAATTTTCTAGAGCAAAGGATCTTGAAAATATAAAACAATATGTCATGGAATGTTTTTTAAAGTAAGAGAAATTGGCTAGTATAAAACATTTGGGAAGGGTTACCCCATGGAATACTAAATATGCACGGAAGGACAAATGTATCATACCCCTGGAGGCAATCTTATTATTATTTAAAACGATAGATATGGATGACAGAAAACCGCTGCTAAATTTTTTTCAAATCTATCGTGCCGCTTTTGAGATATAGGATTTTATATAACGCTCCCATGGCCTACTATATATACACGGCCTAATAAGCTGCATTTTGAGGCCATTCAAAAAGAGACCAGTTTTTTTTACAACAATTATTTGATATTGTGATATAATTCTTCAATTTGACTGAATTGAATTCTCCTCGTTACGCAAGATACTAAATTATATGGTATGTAGCTAGTGTTTTAGGTAGGTTTAGCTAGTAATTTCGACACTGGTTCCGACATCCTACTTCCCTCTATAAATATTTTGTAGTATAGCTAGTTCTTGTTACTATTTCTATAGAAAATGTTCCAGAACAGCTATTCATTTTTAAATATTTTTAAAATTAAATAATTTTTTTTAAATAAAATTAAAAATTTTTAAATAAAATTAAAAATTTTTAAATAAAATTAAAAATTTTTAAATAAAATTAAAAATTTTTAAATAAAATTAAAAAATTTTAAATAAAATTAAAATTTTTTTAAATAAAATTAAAAAATTTTAAATAAAATTAAAATATTTTTAAATAAAATTAAAAACTTTTAAATAAAATTAAAAATTTTTAAATAAAATTAAAAATTTTTAAATAAAATTAAAAACTTTTAAATAAAATTAAAAATTTTTAAATAAAATTAAAAATTTTTAAATAAAATTAAATAACTGTTTAATTTTAAAATTTTTAAATATATTCCAGAACAAATATTTTTTGTTCTAAAACATTTTTTAGAAAAAGATCTGGATTCTATATAAATCGCATGGCATCGTTCTAAAACGTGTTTAAAATCAATAAAAAAAATTGGAAAAAAATATTGTGAAAAATGAATTTTTTTTAAATTGATTTTAAACACGTTTTAGAACGATGCCATGCGTTCTAAATAGAATGCAGATTTTTTTCTAAAAAATGTTCTAGAACAAAAAATATTTGTTCTAGAACATTTTTTTTTAAAATGAATAGCTAACAACTTCTGGAACATTTTCTATACAAATAGTAATACGAACTAGCTACTACAAAATAATATTTATAGAAGGAAGTAGGATGACGGAACCAGTGTCAAAATTACTAGCTAAACCTACCTAAAACACTCGCTACCAATTTAGTATCTTGCTTAACGAGGAGACATCAATTCAGTCAAATTAAAGAATTATATCACAATATCAAATAATTGTTGTAAAAAAAACTGGTCTCTTTTTGAATGGCCTCAAAATGCAGCTTATTATGCCGTGTATTTATAGTAGGCCATGGGAGTGTTATATAAAATGCTATATCACAGAAACGGCACGACAGATTCGGAGAAAAATTTAGCAGCGGTTTTCTGTCATCCATATATATCGTTTTATAAAATAAAAAGATTGCCTCCAGGGGTATGATACATTTGTCCTTCCGTGTATATTTAGTATTCCATGGTGCACCCAAATCGCAGTCACAGTAGTACAAATCACGGTCACTGCATGAAAAATAGCTAGTAAAATAATAGAAAATATGGAGGAATACGGAATAGTTTCCCAAATTTTCTACAACAATTATTTGTTTCTGGAACAATATTATTAAACAAAATTAATAGATAACTGTTCTATAATATTTTCAAAAAACAAAGTAACAAAAACTACTTAATATAAAAAATCAGGTGGGGTATGCCCAAAACACAGAAAACATTCAAACATTCAAACAAACAAAACAAACAAAAACACTATTTTCTTTTAGATTGACAATTTCCATAACATCAAGATATTCTAGAATAATGTTTATTTTGTTTTAACTACTGTGAGGCTACTTTTGTTGTTCATATATTCCCGCCCGTGGCTACATTTTGTTCTTATAGTTCCGCCCATGGCTACATTTTGTTCTTATAGTTCCGCCAGCGGCGACATTTTGTACTTATAGTTCCGTCCGTGGCTACATTTTGTACTTATAGTTCCGGCCGTGGCTACATTTTGTACTTACAGTTCCGCCCGCGGCGACATTTTGTACTTATAGTTCCGTCCGTGACTACATTTTGTACTTATAGTTCCAACCGTGGCTACATTTGGTTCTTATAGTTCCCCCCGTGGCTACATTTTGTACTTATAGTTCCAACCGTGGCTACATTTTCTACTTATAGTTTCGCCCGTGGCTGCATTTTTTACTTATAGTTCCAACCGTGGCTACATTTTGTTCTTATAGTTCCGCCCGTGGCTACATTTTTTACTTATAGTTCCGCCCGTGACTACAATTTGTTATTATAGTTCCGCCCGCGGCTACATTTTGTTCTTATAGTTCCGCCCGCGGCGACATTTTGTTCAAAAAGTTCCGCCTGTGGCTACATTTAGTAGTACTTATAGTTCCAAATGTGGCTACATTATTTACTTGTAGTTTCAACCGTGGCTACATTTTTTACTTATAGTTCCGCCCGTGGCTACATTTTGTTCTTATAGGTACAACCGTGGCTACATTTTTTACTTATAGTTCCAACCGTGGCTACATTTTTTACTTATAGTTCCGCCCGTGGCTACATTTTGAACTTATAGTTCCAACCGTGGCTAAATTATAGTTCCGCCTGTGGCTACATTTTGTACTTATAGTTCCAACCGTTGCTACATTTTGTACTTATAGTTCCAACCGTGGATACATTTTGTTACTATAGTTGCGCCCGCGGCTACATTTTGTTCTTATAGTTCCGCCCGTGACTACATTTCGTTCTTATAGTTCCGCCCGTGGCTACATTTTGTACTTATAGTTCCAACCGTGGCTACATTTTTTAGTTATAGTTCCTCCCGTGGCTACATTTTTTACTTATAGTTCCGCCCGTGGCTACAATTTGTTATTATGGTTCCGCCCGCGGCGACATTTTGTTGAAAAAGTTCCGCCTGTGGCTACACTTAGTAGTACTTATAGTTCCAACCGTGGCTACATTATTTACTTATTTTTTCAACCGTGGCTACATTTTTTACTTATAGTTCCGCCCGTGGCTACATTTTGTTCTTATAGTTCCAACCGTGGCTACATTTTTTACTTTATAGTTCCAACCGTGGCTACATTTTTTACTTATAGTTCCGCCCGTGGCTACATTTTGTACTTATAGTTCCAACCGTGGCTAACTTATAGTTCCGCCTGTGGCTACATTTTGTACTTATAGTTCCAACCGTTGCTACATTTTGTACTTATAGTTCCGCCCGTGGCTACAATTTGTTATTATAGTTCCGCCCGCGGCGACATTTTGTTCTTATAGTTCCGCCCGTGGCTACATTTTGTTCTTATAGTTCCGCCCGTGGCTACATTTTGTACTTATAGTTCCAACCGTGGCTAACTTATAGTTCCGCCCGTGGCTACATTTCTTACTTATAGTTCAGCCCGTGGCTACATTTTGTTCTTATAGTTCCAACCGTGGCTACATTTTTTACTTATAGTTCCTCCCATGGCTACATTTTGTTCTTATAGTTCCAACCGTGGCTACATTTTTTACTTATAGTTCCAACCGTGGCTACATTTTTTACTTATAGTTCCGCCCGTGGCTACATTTTGTACTTATAGTTCCAACCGTGGCTAACTTACAGTTCCGCCCGTGGCTAAATTTTGTACTTATAGTTCCAACCGTGGCTAACTTATAGTTCCGCCCGTGGCTACATTTCTTACTTATAGTTCAGCCCGTGGCTACATTTTGTTCTTATAGTTCCAACCGTGGCTACATTTTTTACTTATAGTTCTGCCCGTGGCTACATTTTGTTCTTATAGTTCCAACTGTGGCTACATTTTTTACTTATAGTTTCAACCGTGGCTACATTTTTTACTTATAGTTCCGCCCGTGGCTACATTTTGTACTTAGAGTTCCAACCGTGGCTAACTTATAGTTCCGCCCGTGGCTACATTTTGTACTTATAGTTCCGCCCGTGGCTACATTTTGTACTTATAGTTCCAACCGTGGCTACATTTTGTACTTATAGTTCCAACCGTGGCTACATTTTGTACTTATAGTTCCAACCGTGGCTACATTTTTTATTACATTTACTCAATACATTTTCTGAAGAGATAATACGGAGGGTCAAGTGGGTCAAAATAGCTCAACTATCTAAAAGCTATAGAAATATAGAAATATGTAATTCTGCTTGGGTATATTTACCGACGAATTTCAAAAAAGACACAGACTGATAGATATCCGAAGTCATTATAAATAAACATATAATTTCTACACTCACAAGATGTCATTGCAGTGGGTTTTTATCGTTTTATCAGTTGTAGGGCTATTGGGTGATACGTCTTTAGATCTTAAATTATGCGACAGACAATGGAGTGATGAATACTTCAATATAGAACAGCACGACCATACTTGCGTGAAACAGAAGTGTCTGCATAATGTCACTAGTAAAAGACAAGTGTGGAAGCGAAACCTTCAACCAATCAGTGTTAAAGCATGGATATGCCTTATTATTCATACTCAAGAGAAATGCGACTTTCTTAACAAAGATTGTGACTACGAATCATTTGTTAACGTGACGAAAGAAAACTGTACGGAAATGATAGAAAAAAAGCAATGTATCGCCAATGGTGGTGGAGCGATGGAAACCGTTCTCGTTCCCAGTGAGGAATGGAAATTTAGTCCCGAATTACAAAACACGTATAAATCCGAAGTCGATGATAACTCCGGGATATCGTGTCTGATGTTCGAGGTTAAACAAGAAATATATCCTGGGAGATACACAATGTCTTCCAATGGCGAAGATATAAAGATAACCTTCCAAGTAAAGTGGGCTAGAGGTCGAATTATTTCTTGTGACTACGGACTTGGCTACTGTGAGTTGATGTCGAAATCTAAGAAAGAGTTCGACCAGCATGCTATTATGGTGTGGAATAAGTCAATGAACATCAATGAATCGCTATGCCCATTCATAAAGGATGAAAATACCTTTGCTAATACAAGTGTATACTACTACGAGAAAAATGACGGTAATACTGCCATTCATTTACTAAGAGGCTATAATAAGAATGAGAAACAATCTTGGTTTACCATACCAGTTATCATGAAGGCAGCCACTTTAAAGAAAAACGGATGCAAAAAAGACGAACTTAACGACTTGTTTGGCCTGGCCGTACCCAACCACATGTACGGAGTTGCTATAGCTGTACAGACTAACGATCTTAAAAGGTGGGATGTTCTCATAACTTTTAATTTAATTTCATAAAATATCTAATAAAAGGAAGTTTCATCAAAATAGGTATTAGAGACCCATCTAATCTGCTAAACCTGAAATCACCTAAACCTGTAAACTGGTTTTAAATTTGTCTTTCTATTCTACAATATCCCTAACTCTCGTTTATTGTTTTGGTTCCTTTCAACTCGCCTCTGTAACCTGCTCCTTTACTAACCGGGCACTCGTGATTTCAGTTTAGATATTTTCAGGATTAGCAGATTAGGAGGGTCCCCTTTTATATTAGTCACTGGTGCCGCGAAATACATCACTTAAAATGGCGATAAATTAGTCTCAAACTATCTCAAAAAGTGAAGTCAAGTTGTTAAATTATTATCGGTAACCATTAAACACGGGATGTAGCAACTCTCAGTAGTTTTCTCTCTCTTGGTTGTTACCTAAATGCACCATTCTTACTTTTTCGCTTCGTATATACTGTAGTATGCGGAGAGGACCAGGATGGGCCTGTTAGATTCTACCTTTCCCAAGAAACAGCAGCGCTAAATAGATGGAAACGAGATGTACAGATTTTGCACCGTAACTATTATTTATTTCCGAGCTCTCATTTCATCCGAGTTCTCTCCGGATGCTCCTTAGAAATATATATACAAATCCCTACTGGACAGGTTGTCAACAATCCCGGTGAACCTGGCTATCACCATCACGGATACTCTACCATTCGATTATATGATGTTTGACAACCACGACTTTAGAGGGATTGTGATATTAATATGAAAACAATAAAATAGGACATGGGGTCTTATTCCCTCAGATACTACCTAGCATTTAGGGCCACTTGGGCCACTGTTAGTACTCAGGCACTAAGGCCCATCAAAAAACAAAATACCAAATCGATTTTAGTGCTACATAACCCAACCCAACTACCACAAGAAAAATTACACCAAACCATACAGTAACTACAGGTTCCGGTAAGTATTGCACGAAATAGGCTATCCCATAAATTACGAAAAATATAGGACATTTTGTCCGCCGAAAAGGTAAGTCTAAGTAATAAATTTTATAAAAATAAAAGGGTTTCGGAGATTTAAACACTGAACCCTGGGATTCGTGGTTCTCCTCATCAGCAGTGTGCCACGAACCCCACCCCTACCCTAACAAAACTGCACCACTAAATTAAGACAATGACCAATAAATTAGAAATCCTACCGTACCACCAAACAGAGTCAGGTCAGGTCAGGTATTCTAGGTCATTGATCAAGAAAACTTGCCACCTCCATGCAGCATAAAGGAGGTGCCACCTGTAGCTGCATAGACCCTCTTACTAGGGCAAATCTGGTCCTGTAACTAGGACCCCCATCGTTCTGGGATAAGGACGCCGTTGGTCCTGGATTAAGGACCCATATACTTGGCTGCAGGGGTATATGGCCTGGCCAGGCAGATGGTGATCTACCAATGGCTGGTCAGGAGTAGAGTGTTCTCATGTCTACTCTGAGTACACTTCACTGCGACCTGCACCTGGCTGCAGGGGTACAGGGCATGACCCAGCAGATAAGCTGCACTGCCAATGGTGGGTCATGTGCGCCAGAGTAGATATGGGTGATGGGCCTCATATCTGACTCCACTGCGACACCCACCCTGTGGAACGGCAAACCAGGGTGTGGTATTTGCCCCGAGAGCTGACTCGGCAAAAAAGCACCCCCCAACCCCCCACTATGGATTACATTAGTAATGCGGAGGTCCGGCCACAAGAGGCCAGTGGAATTACCGGACACAATCGGCCTCAGAGGCGTCAGTTATCTCCTGACCGGCTGCCTGTCTCACCCCCTACTGGAGAGAGAGCGGCAAACAATTCTTTGAGTCCCTTTCCTGATGGCCTTTCTGGCCCAAACCCTGGGTCACCAGGGAGGCCAGATTGTGAGGGGGAGAGGGATTCTGGAGTTGGAGGCTACTCTCATGTTCCACCCCGACCAACAAAGCCATTGGTGAATCTGAGGCAAGTCACTAGACTTGCCTCAGTAAACACCCTAACACTCGGGTCCCCAATGCGACAAGGTGAGCTGACTGCCTTGGCAGATAAGCATTCTCTTAGCGCAGTGGGTGTTCAAGAGCACCGAATGCAGACTGGACAGACTGATGAGGTTCTGATTAAGGACATGGGGGGCGGTTGGCGACTCGCCCTTGCGTCAGCAGATGATAGTGGCAATGGTGGTATTGGTCTATTGAAGAATCCAACTGCACATGCAGCATTGGACAAAATAGACCAAATCTCTAACCGCATCATCCGTTGCCACTTCTCATGTTCTGGAAGACTGGCTAATAAGTTTCCTAAGGTGGTTCTGATTGTGTGCTACTCTCCAACTAGTGTTGCCCCTGTAGAGGAGGTGGAAAATTTCTACCACAATCTACAAGCAGCTACTGATGGAGTGGATCAGCATGCATTCTTAACATTCCTGGGAGACTTTAATGCAAGTCTGCATCAATCACCTACATCGCCCTGGGTCTATAGCAATAGTGTCAACCGAAATTCCGTCCATCTTCAGGATTTTATCTCTTGAAATGGATTGTTTTCGGCTGGCACCCAGTTCAAAAAGCGAACTGGAAAGCTATGGACTCATAGTGGACCCAGTGGTCACAAGTCCCAGATAGACCATATTCTGTTTCGTAGGAAGTACAGGAGCTCTATACAAGACTGTAATGCATTTACACTTCGACCCTTCTCCAGTGATCACCGCCTTATTGTGGCCAAGGTAAGACTTAGTCTGCGTGCTAGCAGAACAACGAAATCTGCCTTGCCGCGGCATGACTGGTCCTCTCTGTTGCAACAACCAAGTGTGAGATCCAGCTTCACACTACAGCTGAGCAACAGGTATGAGGTTCTTGCCTCTGAGGCGGCAGATCACTGTGAGGGCTATACTGCCTTCACAGAAGCAGTTAAGTTAGCAGCTGCAGAAACAGTTCCTGTATACCCTCGAAACAGGAAAAGGGCCCCCTGGACTGACAACAAAATCCAGAAGTGCCGAAATGACCTATCTAAGGCGCAGAAAGAGTTCCGACTCAAACAGACTACAGCGGCCAAGAATGCAGTTAAGGCTGCATCTAGGTCCCTGAACAGGCAGTACTCTGTTAATCTACAGGAGCTAATAAACCAACAGGTTGATGCCATCAATGATGCCGACGACAGCAGGCAATCATCCCAGGCATGGAAATCGATCAACTTGCTTACTGGGCGGAAAAGCCAACCAACCACCAAGGTTAAGGCTGACTCACCAGCCGATCGCCTCAATGGTTGGAAGGCCCACTTTGAAAAGCTCCTAAATAATGACAGGGTATTGCCTGATAACTTTATAGAAGTAAAAGTGTCTGAGTCTGTACTCCCAGATATTCCCATTGGCGATATCTCCTTTGCAGAAGTGAAGGCTGCTGCAAAGAGCATTAAGACCAATCGTGCCAGTGGAGTAGATGGTGTTCCCCCTGAGGTCTTTAAAATACCTGAGTGTTTAAAGCTCATCTATCCCATCATAGTAGACATGTACCGGACAACAAGAGTCCCACAAGAAATGAAAACAAATAAGTTGGTGCCAGTTCCCAAGAAGGGCAACCTAACACTCTATGGTTCTTTTCGGGGAATCTCATTGATCTCGATTGCTGCAAAGCTATACAATAGAATTCTATTAAATCGCATCAGGGATCCCATTGAGAGACTGCTCCGTGGAAATCAGAATGGGTTCCGTAAAGGTCGTTGGACCATGGAGCCCATTTTGGCACTTAGAAGGATAATTGAAGAGTTATCAAAAAAGAAAGACAGGCATCTGGCTGTTATCTTTGTTGACTTCTTCAAGGCCTTTGATTCAGTGTCCCGCTCACGTATGTTCAGCATACTTTCATTATATGGGATTCCTGATGAAATTATTGCAGCAATCAGATCAGTATACAATGGTTCGACAACATTTGTGTCTACTGTTGATGGTGACACAGAACCATTTGAAGTGTTATGGGGCGTCCTCCAGGGAGACACACTTGCACCATTCTTGTTCATAATTGTGGTTGACTATGTTCTAAGCATGTCCTTAGATCATCATAATAACATTAATAGATCATAATATAATAATAGATCATCATAATAAGTACCTAACTGATGTAGACTTTGCTGATAACTTAGGAGTACTCTCAGAATCACTAGAAGGAGCCCAACGGCTCCTCAGCTCATTAGAACATGCTGCTTCTAGTGTTGGTCTTTTTATTAACTCCAGAAAGACCAACATTTTGACAGTTAACTTTGAAAGTTCTCAGCAAGTCTCTGATCGGATGAGCATAAGCTCAAAAGATGGTATGCTTGAGCATGTGGACGACTTCTGTTACCTGGGATCATGGATCCGGAAGTCAGATGAGGACCTTCGAATACGTAAGGGAAAGGCATGGGCAGCCTTGAATAGGCTTTCCAGGATTTGGAAGTCACCGAGAATCAATCGGAAACTTAAGGTCCGATTATTTAGAGCAGCAGTAGTTCCAGTACTCCTCTATGGGAGTCCATGCTGGGCTCTAACTGCTGAGGATACCAAATCTCTGGATGGCACATTCACAAGAATGCTACGCCGGGTTCATTGTGTCAAGTACAATGCACACATCTCCAACCAGACACTATATAACATTGGAGGTGTCTCATTGGTTCCCCCAAGCTTGACACTAGAACAAAATCGCCTCCGCTTTGCAGGACATTGCTTTCGCCGTGAGGACCAGCCAGTGCATAATCTTGTACTTTGGCAGCCCCATGGAGTGAATAAGCATGGTGGACAGCGCATGACTTTCTTGAGACGCATCTTAAAGGACACTGGTCTTGAAGATGCGGATGATCTAGCAAATGTCATGGGTGATAGGGAGTTGTGGCGGCGCAATTTTATCGACAAGCCGGCACAGCATTCTTAAAAATGCAGCTGCAATGCATCATGCCGATACTAGTACCAAACAGAGTTGAAACCACCCACCCCCAATGTATGTTACCATCAGCCCCAAATGCATAAACATGATTTCCCACTGAATGCAACCAACCCCAATTAGCACCTACCGGTATGTACAGATAAATGATCAGATTTTTAAACAAAATTGCGCAGATGTCAGGAAATACCCCTGTAAATATATAATTATATGATGTTTGACAACCACGACTTTAGAGGGATTGTGATATTAATATAAAAACAATAAAATAGGACATTCCCTCAGATACTGCCTAGCATTTAGGGCCACTTGGGCCACTGTTAGTACTCAGGCACTAAGGCCCATCAAAAAAGAAAATACCAAATCGATTTTAGTGCTACATAACCCAACCCAACTACCACAAGAAAAATTACACCAAACCATACAGTAACGACAGGTTCCGGTAAGTATTGCACGAAATAGGCTATCCCATAAATTACGAAAAATATAGGACATTTTGTCCGCCGAAAAGGTTTTTTATTTTTATAAAATTTATTACTTAGACTTACCTTTTCGGCGGACAAAATGTCCTATATTTTTCGTAATTTATGGGATAGCCTATTTCGTGCAATACTTACCGGAACCTGTAGTTACTGTATGGTTTGGTGTAATTTTTCTTGTGGTAGTTGGGTTGGGTTATGTAGCACTAAAATCGATTTGGTATTTTGTTTTTGATGGGCCTTAGTGCCTGAGTACTAACAGTGGCCCAAGTGGCCCTAAATGCTAGGTAGTATCTGAGGGAATAAGACCCCATGTCCTATTTTATTGTTTTCATACTCTACCATTCGGTCAGGGTATCAAACTCTCTCATTTGACATGATCCCAGAGTGTCAACATTCTCAATAAATGTACAACAAAATAACACGTTATAACCCTTCGCGCAGCACTAGTGCCTATATAAGAAAGTGTATTAATCTCCATGATATATGCGACAGCCGCCTTTATAAATATCAATAAGTCCATCGTTCAGTTTGCATTAAACTGGTTGTAAAGAAAAGAGGTTCATTTCAGCTTGCCTTAATTAATTGCATTAGACGAATTAATTGCAATTATTGAAGCTACTAACTAATTCGCCTTCTAGCGGCAAAATTTTGAAGTGTAGGTGAAACAGTGTCCCACAAATACCCAGCCAATTAATTTTCTAGTACATATGCCAAGTTTCAGCTTAAACGGATTCAAATCGAGGAAATACGGTGGAAGGTTTTCACTTTCAATCACATAGCCCTCTATCGGTAGATTGAAGAACTGTGGACCGGTTACCGTGCTCACAAAGACGCTAGCTATGTTCTAATACGTATATCACAAATTTCAGCTTGATCGGATCATAAATAACGAAATGAGAGAAGGATTTCGCTATCAGACATTTCGCCCTCTAGCGGAAGACTGGAGAACTGCAGGCGGATTTGCCTACCATGAAAGGCGATAGTGTTACCCGTATGCTAAGCCCCCTTACTTTCGTAGCCCGCCCCACATTTTTACCGCTTATATTTTTCGTTTTTATTTCTTGTAATTTCGTGTATTTATTTATACATGTTAAATTGTTATACTTTAAGGTATACCTTAATATATAAGGTAAAACCTTGATTGATTATTGTTTGTATTTGCATATTTTAGTCTGGTACTGGTATGCACTTTAAGTTCTCCATCGGGTTCAATTTCATAACCAAAAAATTAATACAATACTATATTATTATATTACAAACTCAGAAAATGTAAACTCTGACAAAATGTTCACTGACCGTATCACAACATGACAACAATCAGTCTAAACTAAAACCTTTACAAACAAATATAAGTTACTAATATTATATATTTATTTTTGCTTTAGTGGGAATTGCGATAACGACGATGGTCGCCTACGAGCCGAGTTGTCTTACCGAGTTTGTCTGGAGAGCGAAGAGTTCCACAACATTTGGGTTGCTCTCTCTAAAGTCTTACCGTCGCAGTACCTGGAATATTTCCTAGGATCTACATCGCTAGCCAGTTATTCTGCAGGACTAATATCCACTAAGGTGTGCCGCACGGTAGAGGACGCCAGATTGGTGAAGTCATGGAGACTAAGTTCAGATCCAGTAAAGCACGATTGGTGCGCCAATCGTCCAATCATTGAGTTCGGTTTGGACGGACGCCGTTACAAAGGTCAGCTCGGCCCGGATGGTTTCCTGCTGCCGTACATCATCTACATCGAAAAGTGTCGTTATTCTACGAGTATGAATCACTTTAAAATAGGTAATAAGACCGCGGCATTTAGGGGTTACGCCTTGGTTGATGTTTTGCCCCCGGAACCGCTACCGAGAGCGTTAAACGAACATTCCGACACATCGGAGTGGATCCGCAGTTCTCATCTGCAGTCCTTGGAGTTCGACGGAGCCGGCGATGACCTGGTCTCGACGTTGATCAACTCCGGTAGGACGTCCGAATTGGTACAGGATTACGAGAGTTTAGTTGAAGGTCTGGGTGTAGCTGAAGAATGGAAATGGAAAGCAATGTTGTCGATCTCCAAGAGTTTTATGGTGGTATATATGTCACAGATGGGAGATTTAGTAGGATTTTGGGTTATTGCCTATCTGAATGTCGGTCTGGTAGGATGTGTAATCGCCATGGTGGTTGTAGGAGGGCATCGTCGATTTGAAATTCGCGATGCGTTTTTTGAGTATTTGGCGGACGTGGAGTATCACGACGGGAGTTCAGTATCCGAGTCCGAAGCGAAATCAGGGGAAAGTGGCAGCGGAATGACGCCTACAAGTGTCACATCCGTGGTGGACAATAAGAAAGAAAGAAGTGATTAACAGTTGGACGTTTAACTCACTACCCATAATTTGTACTTTTGTATTTCATTAATTAATTACCGACATGAAATTTCGTTTAATTTTTACTCTGTTGTCTCATCCATCATTAATATTTACAAGGGAAATGGGAACCGTTACAAAGTTAACACAAATAATATTAAAAAAACTTCTAATATTTTAGATGATTGAGTTTGAAGCATTGAAGGCTTGATGATACAGTAACGAATTAATTCCGCAAGTTGTTGTTATTATTTGTCAGTATAAGATTAATTAAATGTTTAATGTCTAAATATTTGCTTTAAATAAATATATTCTATGTAACTCCTCAATGAATTGTTTTTTTATTTAGAGACAGGGGGGGGGGGGGGGGGGGACTCGACGCAAAACCCGTCTTGGCGAATTAATATCCCGACTCAATGTTAAATTTAAGGAAAGGAGCAGGTTACTGTGGCACGTTAATTTAACAAAAACAATAAACTAAACATAATAGAACAGGTTACAGTTTTATATTTGAGAATAATCAGCTGTTATTCGCGTCGAATTTTTAATGCGTCTTTCCCCCCCCCCCCCCCCCCCCCCCCCTATCTGTTTATTTAGGCTGTAATTTTTCGTTTTATCTAAGGGACCTATGCTGCTAAATGTACTACAGTACTCGACGAAGCACCATGTACGCAATCTATAATTTATTGTCTTACAACCTCATTCATTCGCCCTACAATCTGTAGTTTTTGTACTAACTATTATATTTTTACACTGTAATTTATAACTATTTTAAATTTTATTGTGTGCAGTGTATTTATTAAAACTGAATGAAAATGTAATAGAAGAAATTCAACAATGTAACACTTACTACTGTTTTATGTTTTTTTTTTATTTTCACGTCAATGAAAATTCAATGTTTCACAACCACGATTTTGTGTTTCAAAACCACCAATTTGTATGGTAATAATTAGTAAAAGTCCTAAAAGTATGGTTTATTTGGCTTATTTCCTGTAAAAAAAAAATAGGCAGTTGACAACAATAATATATTAATAAATTCAATGACGACATAATTATAAAAAATACAACGCAGCAAAAAATTATCCGAGATTGCCGCATCATTACTAAAACACACAAGGATCGGAGTTACTGCCGAAGTAGTCCAGGGACTTCTCATTGGCGGCGGCCTCATTATGATGGTAAATCTCGGTGTAGGTTGGTTGGAAACGGTGCTGATTGGTTGGCGAATCCTCCCTTAATATATCGTGTAGTCTGTCGGCCATAGCAGAGAAACTTATTGTACTAGGGAGAAGGAAATTGGTCGTGTCCACTTTTTCACAATTTATTTCTAAATGAAGAAAAAAAAGTTAATATAATGTCTTCTGGGTCATTGATCTAGAAAACCGGCCATCGCCATGCCGGTCCCAGGTCCTACCAGGTCAAAGCAGGCTCCACCTGAGGCTTATATTCTGGTCTTGTAATCAATCTCCTTGGTTTTGGCATAAGTTCCCCCTTGGTCCTGGGTTAAGGGACCATATACTCGGCTGCAGGGGTGTATGGCCAGACTAGGCAGATGGTAATCCACCAATGGCTGGTCAGGAGTATAGCGGAGCGCACCCATTTCTAATTTGAGTGCACTTCACTGTGACTTGCACCTGGCAGCAGGGCATGGCCAAGCAGGTGGGCTGCGTTGTCATTGGTTGGTCATATCTTCCAGAGTAGGTATGGCTACTACTACTATTACGATCGGCATGCTACATTGCTTCTTCTGCATTATATATATTAAGAATGCTGTGCCGGCTTGTCGACAAAATTGCGCCGCCACAACTACCTATCTATCACCCATGACTTTTGCTAGATCATCCGCATCTTCAAGGCCAGTGTCCTTTAAGATGCGTCTCAAGAAAGTCATGGGCTATCCACCATGCAAAGCATGTCAATTGATCAAATGTCAAAAATGCTCATTAATGGAACACCTCCAATGTTGTATAGAGTCTGACTGGAGATGTGTTCATTGTACTTGACACAATGACCCCGGCGCAATCCTCTGCAGTTAGAGCCCAGCATGGACTCCCATATAAGAGTACTGGTACTACTGCTGCCATAAAGAACAAAACCATAATATTACATAAAGAACCTTAACCGACCCTTAAGGTTCCGTTTATTCTAAGGGACTTCCAAATCCTGGACAGACTATTTAAAGCTGCCCATGCCTTCCCCTTACGTATCCGAAGGTCAGAGGATCTTACTAAGGCAGAGAATGAATTCCGGCACAAAAAGTCTTAGGCAGACAAAAATGAGGCTGCAGTTGAGGCTGCATCTGGGTCCCTGCTGAATTGGCTGTACACAGAAAATCTTCAGGATCTGATCAATCAGAGGCTTGATCAGACCGCCGATGACAGCAGGCAATCATCCTAGGAATGGAAATTGATAAACTTGCTGACTGGGCGGAACCAATCATCCACCAAGGTTAAGGTAAATATACCCATTGCGGAGATCTCCTTCCTTTGCCGATGACAAGGTTTGGCGGCAATGCTGTTGCATAGAGCATTAAGACAAATCATGACTTATACTACTTTGGATCATGGATCAGTAAGTCAGGTTAAGATCTTCGAATAAGTAAGGCATGGGTAGCATTGGGACACCCCATGACTTTCTTGTGCGCCTCTTAAAGGACACGCCTTGAATATGCGGATAATCTCGCGTAAGTCATGGGGAACATGGAGTTATGGCGTCGCAATTTTGTCGTGATGCCTGCGTAGCATTCTAAAATAGATCGATTTTAGTAGGTCGTAAACATGCAGTGTTTATTTACCTTGCGATGATGTGAGTTTTGTGAAGGATGTCTGATTTCTGGGAAACTCTAAAATACTCGGTTCAACAAAACGTCCAATCCCGATCAACCTAAAAGATGAATTTGCATGAATATTTTTTACTATAAAAAGATTATAAACAATTAAAAAAAGGACGTTACAGTGGCACGTTATTTTAACCAAAATGTTAAACAAGTATCAATAGTACAGGTTGAAATTTCATTTGTTCTGACAATTAGTGGTTATTTTGGAGAGGAGATTAGCTTTGATTACGAAGAGGCAATCGTATATGTATGTATGTATATGTTACCACTTTATAATACTACTACGTTTCACGTTCCATTACTCTATGGCCTGCGACTCACTTAAAGTGCTACATTATAATTAATAGTAACAAACCTGGAACGTGATGTAACATCGTTGTGGCATTCCATTTGTAGGTAATCTCTTTCGGAATTACTGAATTCTAGAACATTATCTGGTATCCATGGAGGCGATGAATAAACTGTATGTTGGTATGAATCCTGAGAAAAAAATATTTCAAATGAGTAACCGTAATTTTTCTATCTTTGTTTAAGTTTAATGTTAAGAGTTTGCAAGGAATCCATCACATAAATATGTCCTTAATAATAACAATTCAACTGACCTTTTTGCAATCACCCGGACGACCGATAGCCGTGCTACCCAATGACCCAACTCCCTCCCTATGGTGGACTGGGTGCGCGTAGCTAGCATACGGAGAATGTCGGTGTTTTATTTTCGATGTTTTAGCCTTCACTGAATGCGTAACAGCTCCTCCAGGTAATGGATAATGGCTACCAGATGTCTAAATCAAATATAATAATTAGACGAGAGAACGGAAGAAACAATCTCCCATTCCCGATTTTTCTTTGGTTTACAAATCTCAATAAGTTCGTATGAAATTTGAAACATATATCTAGTTTAGCTATATATTATATAGCTTCATTTTGGGTTTCTAATTCAGAAATACTCAAGCCAAAATTAAATATTTTGTTGGAATCTCTATAAAAGTGGAATTAC
>JAUCBJ010001179.1:0-133561 GCA_032718475.1 Nemertoderma westbladi
CTGGAAAATCTTACAAAGAAGTTTGTTTTCCTGTTAAAAAACGTGTTGAGTTTCTTTTTCATGTCATTGAAAGTGAATCACAGAAGTGTCAAACAAATGCAATCCATCAAAAACTATTTTTTGTTGAATCTCGTTGGAAAAGAGTGGCAGAGCAGATAATTGGTCAATTAAGAACCTCAGCACAACCAAGTGATATTATTGATGTAGCCATGGAAGATAATGGAGTTTCTGATGGAGATGACATTATTGCCAATCCTGAAAATATTATTGATGATAGTGAAGGTAGAATATCTTCCAACACACATAACAACTGTGATGTATTTCTGGATTGTGGTGAAGATCCTTCATTGAAATCGATCACCAGTATCTTGAAATCATCTGATTCATGCTATTTGACGGATGTTATAAACTTTTGTTTTGATATTTGTTCTGATTTGGATATTGATAAATTGAATTCTTGTCTCCACTTGCAGTGTGAAAGGGCTATTATGAGGTTGCATGGATTAGAGATAATTTTGAAGACCCTTCGAGTTAAATCTATCAGGGCACCAGTGTTTTACAATGTTATAAATGGATGGGCTGGCCTTACATTTCCTTCTATAAAATTTGAACGACATCTCCCTGGTATTATTGATGGAGTTACTTTAGTTCCTCCAATGCTGAAAACCTTACTTGAGTTAAATTATTCACACTTATGTACTCTACTTATGGATTGTTTTAGAGTCAAGATAAAACAACTTGAAACAATGATTTCTTTAAAACCCGTTTTTCACAAATCCTGTGATAGTGATTATGAAGTATTTGGATGTCATTGTCGATTTATTGTTTCACTACTAAGAATATTTTCAACTAGTAACACTGGACCAGCGATAAGTCAACTTTTGAATGGTGGTATTTTATCTTTAATGCAGACAATATTGCGATTAGTTGGCCCACCATCTAATTTTACAGGCAAAGACAACAATATGGCCAGCGCTTCTATTTCACTGGAAGATGTGCCTCATCCGAAGTCAAAAGATCTACCTCTAACTGGATCAGAATTGGCCAAACATATGACTATAGATACTCGGGTTCTTAGAGGACAGGACTGGAAGTGGGGCGATCAGGATGGTCCACCACCCGGGGAAGGAACTATCATTGGGGAACTTGGGGAAGATTGCTGGGTTCGAGTGCTCTGGGATAACGGCAGCACTAACTCATATAGGATGGGGAAGGAAGGTAAATATGACTTGCAGCTTGCGGGGCCTCCACCTCACGATTTTGATTCTGAAAATAATATACAAGAGGATCACGATATCGTTGTTGAACCTGACGAAATTAATATTTATGATGCTTTTTCTGTTTTGACTAATGCCACTATCAATACCTTAAAAACTGTAATGCTTCATGTGGCCTCAGTTCCAAATATACAACATAATTGTATTAAGATTGTTGCAAACCATATAAAGATGGTTGTTTGCCATGGGTTATCTAACCCTTCCAATGACTATCAAGTATCTCATATAAACTACAAGATGCAATGTTCTGAATGGGCGAGTTTCGCATTTTTGCGAGTTTTGACCAACTCAGATGTATTTTGTCAAATGTTAAGTAATGATGTGAAATGGATTCACTTTATGATTTCACACATTGAACAATGTTTACCGTCATTGTCTGCTTCTCTACCACAACACATTTTATGTCTGCGATTCCTTAGAGAGCTTTTACAATGTAAATTTTCTCTCACATCTGATAAAGACAGAAACATTTTTGTAAATAAACTCTTTAGTTTATTGGGCAATATTATGATGTTGTCTAACACTTTGGATGATGATGTAATGGTAGTGAATAAATCAAATAAAAGGGTAAGCCTTTCAGCTGGCATTGGTAGTACACTAGCTGAAGAAGTAGTTTGTTTATTAAGGGTTTTGTATTCAAAGGACTGTTTGGTCCAAACACATCAATGATTTCTTGACAAAGAAACTCACAGTCTCGCTTGTCCAAGAAGATACATCTATGCCTGAAGGTGTGGGGTGCATAATGTCGATACTTGGAATGATTGGTGGTGTGGATTTGAGGCCGCGACTTGGTGGTGTTATTTCTCACCCAGATTGGGGTATAGGAACAATAGCAAGAATTAGTTCCAGTGGAAAACTTACAATTCAGTTCACTAATTATATTAATATGAAAATTTTTCATATTTCTCATATTGAAACTATGCACCTAATTCCATTTCGCATTGATCTAATTTCATTTTCAGCAGAGGTACAGAATGTATGGGCTGTTTTAATTTATCAAGCTGGTGTTGGGTTTATGGATCAACAACGCTCAATAGAGAAAAGTCAAGAAAATAGTGTTGACTTGAACTTATTACAAAAACACAATATTCGATTTAGGTTGATAAAAGCCGCTAGAACCTTATTTGGAGAAATGAATAGACTTAAACTCCTTCTTTCACTAGAGATACCTCATGGTCCTGATTCTGGCGACACTTCTGTTCAAACTTTGCTACAAAAATTGATGCTAGCAGCTATTCAACCTTCCCCACTAAAGCATACTTTTGGAATAGATGAACTAGAGGCTGCTTTTGTTGTAGTTAATCAGTATTTATCAACTTGTACCGATACATACTGCAGTATAGATGATAATATAATTGATACTAATGATGCCAATGATGTGCAAGAGTTTATCAATGAGGGCCCCTTTATAGAACCTGAATACAAATACAAGAACATAGTTGCAGTTGATGATCCTATTGTGACACAACTGATCGAGATGGGGTTCTCGAAGCAAAAAATTGATGTATGTTTAGGTGAACTGTGTCAAAGTGGACAGACACCTACAACCGAAATGTGTGTTTGTTGGCTTTTGGAGTATGTTGTTGAGTCTGAGTCTTCAGGTACCGTATCTTCAGAAGCAGATACTGAGATTCTAGATAATGGTGACATTGAGCCAGGTGAAATATCGAATCAGTTATCTTCTTTCAAAGCCCAAGGAGCTGTTTTATACAAAACTAAGAGCGATTTTTCAAGAAATGGGGATTATGCCCTTTATGTTCGTGATCATATTAGGGTTGGAATGATCGCCAGATGTTGTCGATCATTTGAGGAAGTTCATGAAGGAGATATCGGTCGTGTTGTAAAACTGGACAATGATGGTCTACATGACTTAAATGTTCAGATCGAGTGGCAACGTAAAGGTGGCAGCTACTGGGTTCGGTTTATTCATGTAGAATTACTTGGCTTCCCTAATAAAGCACATACAATGCAGACGCTCAATATCGGCGATAGAGTTAAATTGAAATCGAGTGTTACTAAACCCAAATACAATTGGGGCTCTGTAAGCAGTAGGAGTGTTGGTACAGTTACTGGTTTTACTGATGATGGAAACGATGTAATTGTGGACTTTCCTCAACAGTCAAATTGGATAGGCCTTATAGAGGAATTGGATTTGATTCCTGTTATTCATATTGGTGTCACATGTAACATCTGTAATGCTAATCCCCTTATTGGGCCCAGGTATAAGTGCACCAAATGTCCAGATTTCGACGTATGTAATAAATGCTTTCATATAAGACATTCTCATAAACACCAGTTTAATCGTATAGCATTCAAAGGAGCAACGCCTGAATATATCGGTTACCCTGGTAATGTAAAAGGGCAAGGTGAACTGTTAAATGGTTCTGTCATTAAAAGTTGGTCAAGATGTGTAAAGAGCATTCGGGTGTCATCTAATGACAATCTCATTAAATACTTCACTGATGGCGACAGTAATACTGCTTGGCAATCCCAAGGATTCCAGGGCAAGCACTGGATTCGATTAGAGATTTACGACGACATTCTTATTGAAAGCTTGAAATTATATATAGATCCTGCTGATTCCTCTTACCAGCCATCCTCCCTGGCTATAAGTGCTGGTGATTCTATTGACAGAATCGAAAACATAAAAAATATTAAAGTTGGGCCAATGGATCATACGGTAGTATTAATTTCAGGATGTAAGTATTTCTACAAATTTGTGGAAATTGCTATAAAGCAGTGCCGGAGTTCTGGGATTGATTGTAAAATTCATGGGATGTCGATAGAGGGTAAAATTCAATCACGTAATTATGATGCAACACCCAAGTTTTCTTTCCTATCCCCTGAAGCTACCACTGGTGGATTTATAGATCCCCTAACTACGGCAATCCCACAAGTGATGCCACCGGAGCAATTAAACAGCAGTAAAGAAATAACTAATAATTTGAAATGTACAGTGTACTGCTGGGGATTGAATGATAAAGAACAATTAGGTGGGATTAAAGGTTCTAAAGTGAAAATACCTACTCTTAATGATCACATATCTAAAATGAAAGTCTCTTTAATTGTTGGTGGTTCAAAGAGTTTATACATTGTCACAAATGATGGGAAATTATATTCATGCGGAGAAGGCACCAATGCCAAAGGAATTCAGACTAATATTATAATTATACCGAAACAACCATTATGTATCAGCCAACCATTAATATCTAAAGTATCAGTACATTCTGGTGGAAAGCATGTTATGGCTCTCACGGTGGATGGGAGAATATTGTCTTGGGGTGAAGGTGTGGACGGCAAACTTGGTCATGGCAATAGGCTGAATTATGAAAAACCTAAACTTATTGAATATTTTAAATCAACGTGCATGCGGGATATTGCGTGTGGAGGTTCACACAGTGCTGCTATATCAGCATCTGGAGAATTATTTACTTGGGGATTGGGTCAGTATGGCCGTTTGGGTCATGGGGATGATACAACTTCCCTTCTACCGAAACAGGTTAAAGCTCTCTCCCAAAAACAAATTGTCCAGGTTGCCTGTGGTAGCAGGGATGCCCAGACACTGGCACTTACCGAGGATAGTTTAGTCTATTCTTGGGGAGATGGAGATTTTGGTAAGTTAGGTAGAGGTGGAAGTGAGGGGTGTTCGCTTCCAGGTGTTATAGAACGACTGTCTGGCTTGGGTGTTATACAAGTTGAATGTGGCGCCCAGTTTTCATTAGCTCTTACGAAATGTGGCCAGGTTTGGACATGGGGGAAGGGTGATTATTATCGATTAGGTCATGGAACTGATATTCATTACCGTAAACCACACCCGATTGAATTTTTTAAGGGTAAGAATGTTGTACATGTGGCTGTTGGGGCGCTGCATTGTTTGGCGGTTACTGATCAGGGTGTGGTTTATTCCTGGGGAGATAATGACCATGGGCAACAAGGTAATGGTTCGACTGTATCAAATAAAAAGCCTTGCATCGTACAGGGACTGGAAGGTGTCCCTATTTCAAGAGTTACAGCAGGATCTTCTCATAGTGTGGCGTGGGCAGTCATTGATAATAATAGAGAAAAGACTATTATTCATGAACCAGTTTTATTTCCTAGAAATAGTGATACACTAGGTGCTGCTGCACATGACCCTGTAAGTAAAATATTAGACTTCGAATCCTTTCTTCCTGCTAATGAACAACACTATACTTTGGATAAGCACCGGCCTTCACTTGCCAAAATTATTATGTCACTTGAACACAGTTCCAAGATGCAACAAGCTGTTTCTCAAATTTTAATAGCTTTACAGATTCGATATGCTAGAGAGGCTGTTGTCTCCGCTCTTACTTCCTGTGACATTGCCACTTTACCAAGTTCTTCTATCCCTAGCAAGTCGCATGAACCCATGCATCTACTCTCTCTCGAGTCATTAGATAGAGTAACTCCAGATGATATTCACATTGAAGATATTGTTTTGGGTTTGGAAAATGTACACAGTGACAACAGCCAAGTAATTCAAAAGAATGTTGTTGTAGAGTTTAGTGGTGATACTGATCGTTCTCTTGAGGAAGCAACTTCTGGATCATCCATTATATCCCCATCAAATACGGATGAGCCGATTTCATCGGAGCACATAATGGTCGATGTGGATGCGATTGGCAAAACTGTGCTTGTTGCTGTTGCTTCTCACACAGTAGATCTTGATGATTTAATCTCTGGAATGGGATTGGAGGAAGTTCAGCTGTTGGTTTATCTTCTGAAATTGGCTGTTGCTGGAAGGGCAGGCACCCAAGGGCAAGATGTAATAACCAATGTATTGCAGCAATTAGCTAGAGATAATTATGCGATTGGCAATTTCTTGATTGAAACATGTATTAATCAACTGGAACAAGTTGCGTTTGATTGTCTCTCCGGCCGATGTTCTACTCAGCCTATAGTGCAAGAATCTGTCCATCCCTACCCCGATGATATGCACATAACTGGGCGCGTAAAGATACCTGGAGCTGTGGAGTTGCGTGTCGAATTCGATAAGCAATGTAGTACAGAGCGAAGGCATGATCCTTTGTTGTTGCTCGATGGTGGGCATAAAATTGCCGCGACCAGGAGTGGCCGAGAGTGGTCGGACTGGTCTACCGACATTCACATAGTCGGCGATGAGTTGCATTGGCGTTTTACTTCTGATGGGTCTGTGACAGGTTGGGGGTGGAAGTTCACAGTTTACCCAATTCTTCCGAAATCATCTTCTATTGATTTTCTTCATTCAGATTTTAAACTTATTACCCAGTCATCTATTGATTTAGTAATACATTTATTGAATATTGGAATTGAATCATCGTGTACAAGTTACGCTGCCAGTAATATGTCAGTAAGACTAGCTGCAGCTCTAGCATCGTGCGCACAACTATGCACCCTCTCGTCCCATCAACGAATGTGGACTCTTCAATATTTAAGGAGAATGATTACAGGTGGAGATATATTGCCTATCAAGCAAATGTTTACCACTGGTGCAGCAGCTAGTGCCAGAACACAGTCTATGGAAGATATATTACAATCTTATACGAAGACCGAACTATCCAGTTTGTTTAGAAGCTTGCCTGACGCCCTTCTCTGTCAGTATGAGTACGAGGAGCCAATTGTTAAAGGAGGCAAACACCTAATGCATTCCGCTTTTTTTAATGAGCTTGTTGCCCTGGCATGTGACCTAAAATTTAACACTACTGCTGCCTGCAACGATACCAATAACATGAAATGGGTGTGGTTTAAAAAGTATTGTTTGTCCGCTGGTGTGGCTGACTCTTTGATAAATAGAAAACCGTTCCCGGTTGAGTTTCTCAATGATGTCTTTAAGAAACTTTGTGATATGTTTCCGCCTGTTGAGGACAGGGAGTATGAATGTAACACCAACTTCTCTCTCGCTCAGGATGTACAGCTGGTATTGTGGATAAATAGGAAACCGGACGTTTGGATTTTATCTACTGGAGGTTCTGGTACAATATTTGCTTGGGGTCACAATCACAGAGGTCAACTAGGTGGTATAGATGGTGGTAAAGTTAAAATCCCGAGTGTTTGCGAGTCTTTGACCTCCCTGTCTCCTGAGCAGATTGTAGGTGGAGAGCAAACACTGTTTGCTGTAACTGCAGAGGGTAAGGTTTACTCTACAGGTTATGGGTTATCAGGTCGTTTGGGATTGGGGCATACTGAGTCAATATCTTCTGTAGCTCTGCTGGAATCCATACAACATATTGTTATCCGTAAAGTAGCTGTTAACTCAGGAGGTAAACATTGCATCGCTCTCTCGTCCGAAGGGGAAATATATTCCTGGGGTGAAGCTGAGGATGGTAAGTTGGGTCACGGCAATAGGAACCCGTGCGATAGGCCGCATATTATTGAGTCAATGCGAGGGTATTTTGTAACGGATGTCGCCGCTGGGGGCGCTCATAGTGCGTGTATCCTAGCATCTGGTGAGTTGTACACATGGGGTAAAGGCCGATACGGTCGTTTGGGGCACGGTGACAGCGACGATCAGTACTTCCCGAAGCGGGTTGAGAGTTTGCTCAGCTTTCGGGTGACCGATGTGGCCTGCGGCAGTGGAGATTCGCAAACATTGGCCATTACCGAGGATGATAGCGTCTGGAGTTGGGGGGATGGAGATTACGGTAAGTTAGGGAGGGGCGGAAGTGACGGTTGTAAGATTCCGATGAGGATAGAGTTACTTCTTGGTGTTGGAGTTTGTAAAGTCGAGTGCGGGAGTCAGTTTTCCGTGGCTATAACCAAGAAAGGTGAGATTTATACTTGGGGTAAAGGCGATTATCACCGTCTTGGACATGGCACGGATGATCATGTCAGAAGACCCAAACGCATCATAGCACTGATGGGAAAGAAAATTGTTTCCATAGCTACTGGTTCTCTCCACTGTCTCGCAGTTACTGACGACGGCGATGTGTATAGCTGGGGGGATAATGACGAAGGACAACTCGGTGACGGATCTACCAATTCTATTCACCGTCCGCGAATCATATCCGCGCTCCAGTCGAAAAACATGAACAAAGTCGCCTGCGGTTCAGCCCATTCAGTGGCTTGGTCTACGTCAAGACCCTCTAAAAAGGGAAAATTACCTTCAGACATTCCTATGGAATTCAGCGATTTACAGGATGTATCGATTGGAACACTTCGTAATAGATTAGTAATTCTCCACCAGTTTGCCGAGATGTTTTGCCCTTGTATCCCAATGTTTGATTTGGCCTCAGTATGGAAGAATAACGAACGTTTGCGATCGTTGCTGATCAGCTCCACTAAAGAAACCGCTTTCCGTAAGGTCGTTCAGGCTACCATGGTGAGGGATAAACAACACGGTCCAATCATTGAGCTCAACCGCATACAAGTAAAGCGTTTGCGCAATCGTACCGGACTGGCTGGGGCCGACGGTTGCAAGTCGGTATTCTACCAAGCGTGTCAGAAAGTCACAACCTTCTCTCCGGACAACCTACTTCTACCCCATCGCGTTTGGAAGGTTAAGTTTATAGGGGAAAGCGTCGATGATTGCGGCGGGGGCTACTCCGATTCGATTGTTGAGATGTGCGACGAGTTACAGAACGGCTCACTGCCGCTACTCATAGTGACGCCCAATGGGAGAGGCGAGTCCGGAGTGAACCGGGATTGTTTTCTATTGAACCCGCAGTCCAAACTACCGATTCACGCCAACATGTTCCGTTTCCTGGGCACCTTAATGGGCATCGCTATTCGCACAGGGAGTCCTTTATCTCTCAATCTCGCCGAACCGATGTGGAATCTTTTAGCCGGAATGTCTCTTACGATTGCTGACATTAGCGAATTGGATAAAGACTATATTCCTGGGTTGTTTTGCATCAGGGATATGGACGATGATTCGTTGAACTCCATGGAGATGCCGTTTAGCACACCGAGTAGCGGCGGCTTAGAAGTGTTATTGAGTAGCAAACACGTGACAGTAACCCGGGACAACAGATGTTTATACCTAAAACTCGCGACAACCTACCGACTCCACGAGTTCGACTCTATGGTCGCGCTGGTGCGTGAAGGTTTAGCGCGAGTTGTCCCGGTCCCGTATCTGTCGCTCTTCACCGGGTTCGAGTTGGAGACGATGGTCTGCGGCTGTCCGGACATCCCGGTGCACCGGCTGCGTTCCGTGGCCACCTATAAAGGGATCGACCCGCACTCTCCCTTGATGGTTTGGCTCTGGGAGGTCCTTGAGGAGTTCAGTAACACCGAGCGCTCGTTGTTTCTCCGTTTCGTTTGGGGCCGAACTCGTCTCCCGAGGACCATAGCGGACTACCGCGGTCGCGATTTCGTCATCCAGGTTCTCGATAAATACGTCCCGCCGGACCGCTGGCTCCCGGAGTCCTACACCTGTTTCTTCCTCCTTAAACTCCCCCGTTACTCCTCCAAAGAGGTTCTCCGTAACAAACTCAAGTACGCGATCCACTTCTGTCGTTCTATCGACACGGACGACTACGCCAGGATCGGTTTACAGGACGCCGGCTTGTCATCCGAAGACGAGGAATCTTCAGCGGATGAGTGCGATGCCCAGTGGTTCGCCGGTCCTCCAAATGATGAATGGCATGTTATTGATACATGAGGGGATTGTTTTTTATTCTATATTTATTATAAATTCAAATGATAATCGCGTTAACTGGTGTATTAATATTAAATAATATATTTATAAAAATATAAAACTTAATTATAGTAAATTTAAACTGCAAGTTTATTAAAAAATATAGCCCGTAAAACTTCATAAAACGAAACAATTTAATTGTAGTTTGGCGGTGTGCTGCAATGTTCGCCCGCAGGCCATCTTCGCCCGCTGATTGATAATATAATATGACAATAAATGGAAAGGAGCAGGTTGCAGAGGCATAAAAATCTAAACAAAACAATAAACGGGGGTCACTATAGCAAGCGGTACAGTCTCGTAATCAGCCAGACGTTTTAGAGGCTATCAATTAATTAAGTTTTAATTATTTATTGATCGCTCTGGGCGAGGTCTTGCTGACTACCGTTAAACTCCCATAGGGGTTTATATAGATAATAAACTATCTATAATGATATGTTTGTTAGATAACCAACATTTTTCTATTCATATATTCCTGCCAGTTGTCTGTTATGTATCTTTGCTTTTATAATTTAAATCATTTTAAAGACCATCGCATCAGAATGTCTTTATATTTTATTTATAATATTATAAAATGTAACACCGGTATAATATAATTCAATATGCCGTAAATCTCAATGTACATGTTCTGATGTATTAAATGTGTTTATTATTTCGCGTCTTATAATGTATCACTTTATAAGATTTAGTGCGTTTTAATATAGACGGGAGTGATTATCTTACCAAGTGCTAAACCGATTACGACTGGTAATTTTTCATGATAATATTAATCGATATTTTATTATCATAAAAACTTAAATTATTAAAACTAACAACTGCGGAACTGTTGAATTGACTTGGAATTGTGAATTAGCGCCAGTCCAGTAGTGCGTTCTGATCTACTTAACAACATATTGTAATTTTTCTACCGTCGCTATATTATTTATTATTATTATAGTTTTAGTCGTAATTTACCTAGACGTTGAATTGAACTAGTTTTATTTGAACTACCAACACTAAGTACCAACAGAAACCCAACCCGACTGGGTGGCTACCTAGGCCTACTTCTACTAAAGATAGACCTAGTTGACACCCACACCCTCCCCTTGTTTATGCGTTATACACTTCATTTTCGTTTTGAAAACAATTCAAAGTTGTATCTGCATTAGTCTGTGTTATTCTAGAACCTTTTTGTCAACCTTCTATACTTTTGGAATGACTTTTATTTAAATTTTCATTGCCTGTGTCCCCTTCAGCCGTTCTGGTATATCCTCGAAACTCCGCTAATGTGCCAGCCACTAACTTAGCCACTCATCTCTTTTAGAACACACACGTCTTAACTAAACTTAAGTAAAATTAATAAAATAAATTGCATAAAAAGAATAATTTATGAAATTCGTTCTTAAACTTTACAATATTAACGGCTAATAATTAAGTATTCAGATTTCAGAACAGCCGATAAGTTGACATAATGTAACCAAATTGCGAACACCATTGTGTGAAAGGGGCATTATTCCTCTCATATCCGTTTATGACCCTCGTATATTTATGTAAACCTCCCTCGCTGCGCTCGCTCGGTACATAAATACGTCTTATCAGAGCAATGTGTCTTGCCTATGGACACAACAGTGCGAAATTTCTACAGCCTTTAGTCGGATTTGAACCTGCGCACACTGAAAGCGGTTCAGTCGCTGTATCCACTCGGACATAATTGAATTAACACAATTCTCGAACCAACATACTATTATAAATGAGTAATTAAAAAAATATATTTTTGAACTATATAAATGTCTTGAGTAATATTATTAACAATTAAGTAGTTTTTGTGTTCCCACCTTGTGTGTGTGCTGATATTATTTTTGTATATAATTTCTCACGTGATGCTCTATATGGTAGCTATTATTAATATCTATTAAACGTTTGTTCGCGAGTCGCAATAAATATCTGATCGTATTTTAAATATATTTTCTAATTCATTAACCATCAAGTACTGGAAGCTGGAAATTAGACTAATAGAATAGCTCCTCAATACGAGTCTTTTTAGTATAATATAGAGGAATGGGGGTGTGAGTGAGTGTGTGAATGGATTTTGCACAAATTACATGCAAACCTTTTCTACTAATATGCTCTTTCAACATATGCAAGAAATTCCTTCAAAATATTTTACTTTACTTTTTCGCCGAGAAAAGTAAGATCAATGCAATTCTATGGGATACTTTTTTTCCCTAGGGAAAAAAAGGAAAAAAATTAATTCTCCAGATTTTTGGGTAGCACAAAAATAACAATTTAAGAATAAAATTTAATGTCCGCATTTGCGACAATAAAGTAGTTAATTATCCAATCAATCTTCCAAAAATGCGGATAATAAAATATTTATCCAATCAACGATCTAGAAGATTTTTCTTTTGATTTCGCATTATTTATTCTAGAACAATAATTACGATGGTAATTATTAATAAATTTAGCATTAAAATCGTTAGTTGAAGGATCTTTTGAACAAGTAGCTAGTTTAATAAAATTTTGGTAAGTTTATTTGATTAACGTTCTGGAATATCACCATTCGCTCACAATGTAGGCCTATAGCTAGTTGATACTGTAGTAGTAGTAGCTGGGTATTATTTAATTGCACATGCACAATGGTGCGTAAATGACCTCAAATTTGCTATAACCTAGGGAAAAAAAGTAACCCATAGGATTGAATTGATTTTACTTTTTTCCCGGCGAAAAAATGTACAATAAAACATTTATTTGGTGGAATTGTTTAAATACGTATTACTATTATTTTGAAGAGTGCAGTAATTAGAATCGCAGTAACTATGGAAGCAATATAAAATACTAGGCCTACTGTTCAATTTATTTTATAACGCTCTATAATCTTTTATTAAATAATTGAGCAATAAATAAGTACAGTAGTGTTACAAAATAAATTGAACTGTAGTATTTTACTATATTGCTTCCATAGTTACTGCAATTCAATTTACTGTACTCTTCAACTCCTGATACCGCCTTTCTCAATGTTAAATAAATTAGTGTTATCGAATATTTATTACGTAACTAGAGAGCCTCTTAACAATATAAACTAATATTGGATATGGAGTTCCGTTATGGAATTCGCCTTGCAGACACTAAATTTGCAATAACTTTTGAGTGTTTAAATGGATTTTGCTCAAATTACTTGCAAACCTTTTCTACTTCAGTGCCCTTTTAATACTTGCAACAAAATATAACAAATTCCACAAATGATTTTATTTTACATTTTTCGCTGTGAAAAACTAAAATCAATGCAATGATACTTTTTTTCCCTATAGGAAAAAAGTGCAACTTTTTCTCCCGATATTGGGGTAAATTCAAGTGAAAATGTAACAATTTAAGAATAAAAACTGTAAGGTTTTCGTATCCACGGAATCGACCTAAATTGAACTAAAATCAGCCAGATGTCCGTCCATTAACTACATATATTTTTTAATAATCGGTATGAAATAATTACAAAAGTTAATAAAGCTAACAAAATAATAAATATACAAACTAGATAAATAAATACTGTATCACAACACAATTCCGCCTCTTTCTTCAAGTCTTGCTGTTTATGGTAACCAGCTGACGGCGGCCAGACAATTCTTAGGTAACCATAATTAGCTCCGGACCAACAACCTAACAGTTCCTCTTAGTCTCTTCAACAATCGGACCACTTTATCATGGCCCATCCCGTGTAGACTCTTCCCGTTAACCGCGAGTATCTGGTTCCCCCGTCTCAATCTACCGTCGTCCACTGCCGCCCCCTTCGCGTAGACTGTCTTTACGTAGATAGGGAGGTTACCATGGGGACTGCCGTAACCGCCCACAATAGAGAATCCCAGACCCTGGGAACCCCGCTGGAGAGTTACCGTGGTAACCAAATCACTGAAAATAAAAGTTCGTTAGATTATATTTGATTAACGAAAAGTACCGAACCTAAAAGGTTATTCTAGAACACCGACCCTGGGAATTGTATAATAATAAAATAATATAATAATATACATTGACTTTATCTAGTTCAGTTAGTTAATCTCAATCACAAAATAATAATATACACACTCATAATGAATTACCTTTGTAACAATAATTGTCTGTCCCAACTCTTTAATATTATTAAATTGCAAATGGCCGGCCGGTAATTCTTGTAAGGAATCCTGGAGAATGGACGGCTTCTTTATAATAATGCAGATACTATTCGTGAATAAAAACCAAACTGAACTCTAAGTAATAAGTTAAACCAGACCACCGAACGAATTATTACAACAAAGCGAAAGTGTTAAAAGTTTAAAGAAAGTTTAAAGTGATAGAATTTGTGCGGAGCTATATTAATATATTTTCGTTGTCTATAACACAACAAAGGTAACAAGTGTCTGGCCATTGACCTACATTGGAACTCACAACCAACCAACCCACCCACACAATGAACGAAGCAGAGTACGTTGTATGTCAGCCCGCCAGGCTGGCGCCTCCTACAACACACACAGCTCAGCAGCCACCTTGTCAATATTGGTTGTAAAATTCTGTTGTAAATATTTTCGAAGTCAATAAATAATTACACTTGAAATGCACTATAGAGGGGTGGGGAGGTGTTAGCGATGTCGCCCGGTGATTCTGAGCGTTTTTGGTGATCATTTCGTTAAAACATATTTTTTAAGCTCTATCTCGTGGTGTCGGTTAGAACGCGCGAAAATGAAAATCGATGCCCATTTTTGAAAAAAATCGGAAGTTATTTCGCAAAATTATGGCTAATTTTGGGAAGGGCTTTTGTGTTGGCAATTTATTATTTAATGCAGTTGAATATTTGGCTGATGTTAAGTTCATGAACCCGGGCAATTAAATTTAAATGACAAGTTATTTCGCAAAATTATGGCTAATTTTGGGAAGGGCTTTTGTGTTGGCAATTTATTATTTAATGCAGTTGAATATTTGGCTGATGTTAAGTTCATGAACCCGGGCAATTAAATTTAAATGACAAGTTATTTCGCAAAATTATGGCTAATTTTGGGAAGGGCTTTTGTGTTGGCAATTTATTATTTAATGCAGTTGAATATTTGGCTGATGTTAAGTTCATGAACCCGGGCAATTAAATTTAAATGACAAGTTATTTCGCAAAATTATGGCTAATTTTGGGAAGGGCTTTTGTGTTGGCAATTTATTATTTAATGCAGTTGAATATTTGGCTGATGTTAAGTTCATGAACCCGGGCAATTAAATTTAAATGACAAGTTATTTCGCAAAATTATGGCTAATTTTGGGAAGGGCTTTTGTGTTGGCAATTTATTATTTAATGCAGTTGAATATTTGGCTGATGTTAAGTTCATGAACCCGGGCAATTAAATTTAAATGACAAGTTATTTCGCAAAATTATGGCTAATTTTGGGAAGGGCTTTTGTGTTGGCAATTTATTATTTAATGCAGTTGAATATTTGGCTGATGTTAAGTTCATGAACCCGGGCAATTAAATTTAAATGACAAGTTATTTCGCAAAATTATGGCTAATTTTGGGAAGGGCTTTTGTGTTGGCAATTTATTATTTAATGCAGTTGAATATTTGGCTGATGTTAAGTTCATGAACCCGGGCAATTAAATTTAAATGACAAGTTATTTCGCAAAATTATGGCTAATTTTGGGAAGGGCTTTTGTGTTGGCAATTTATTATTTAATGCAGTTGAATATTTGGCTGATGTTAAGTTCATGAACCCGGGCAATTAAATTTAAATGACAAGTTATTTCGCAAAATTATGGCTAATTTTGGGAAGGGCTTTTGTGTTGGCAATTTATTATTTAATGCAGTTGAATATTTGGCTGATGTTAAGTTCATGAACCCGGGCAATTAAATTTAAATGACAAGTTATTTCGCAAAATTATGGCTAATTTTGGGAAGGGCTTTTGTGTTGGCAATTTATTATTTAATGCAGTTGAATATTTGGCTGATGTTAAGTTCATGAACCCGGGCAATTAAATTTAAATGACAAGTTATTTCGCAAAATTATGGCTAATTTTGGGAAGGGCTTTTGTGTTGGCAATCCAATTTAAATGAAAGGTGTTCTTCGGATAATTTGAATTAATAACGAGTGCCTTACATAACGGCGCAGTGCACTTAATAACGAGTGCCCTACATAACGGCGCAGTGCACTTAATAACGAATGCCCTACATAACGGCACAGTGCACTTTATAACGACGCAGTGCACTTCATAAAGGTGTAGTGCACTTCATAATGGTGTAGTGCACTTCATAAAGGTGTTAGTAGTGCACTTCATAACGATGCAGTGCACTTAATGTTATATGCTATAGTATATGCTATGCGATATGCTATATGCTATATGCTATATATGCATATGCTATGCTATGCTATGCTATATGCTATGCTATGCTATGCTATGCTATGCTATGCTATGCTATGCTATGCTATGCTATGCTATGCTATGCTATGCTATGCTATGCTATGCTATGCTATGCTATGCTATGCTATGCTATGCTATGCTATGCTATGCTATGCTATGCTATGCTATGCTATGCTATGATAGGCTATGTTATGCTATGCTATGTTTGTCAAAATGTCATTTTGACATGTAATTTTGAAAAAATGTCATTTTTAAACTGACATTTGACATTTTGACATGTCATTTTGCCAAAATGTCATTTCAAATTGACATTTTGACATGTCATTTTGCCAAAATGTCATTTTTAAATTGACATTTTGACATGTCATTTTGCCAAAATGTCATTTTTAAATTGACATTTGACATTTTGACATGTCATTTTGTCAAAATATCACTTTCGAATTGACATTTTGACATGTAATTTTGCCAAAATGTCAATGTGTCAATATGTCACTTTCAAATTGACAGTTTGACATGTCATTTTGTCAAATGTCACTTTCAAATTGACATTTTGACATGTCATTTTGCCAAAATGTCACTTTCGAATTGACATTTTGACATGTCATTTTGCCAAAATGTCAATGTGTCAATATGTCACTTTCAAATTGACAGTTTGACATGTCATTTTGTCAAATGTCACTTTAAAATTGACATTTTGACATGTTATTTTGCCAAAATGTCATTTTCAAGTTGACATTTTGACTTGTCATTTTGCCAAAATGTCACTTTGTCACTAAAGTTGCGTTTTCCCAGGCAGTTTAGTACTTTAAAGTTGCGTTTTCCCAAGCAGTTTCGCAGTACTTTGTGAAGTTGCATTTTCCCAAGCAGTTTAGAACTTTAAAGTTGCGTTTTCCCAGACAGTTTAGTACTTTAAAGTTACGTTTTCCCAGACAGTTTAGTACTTTAAAGTTGCGTTTTCCCAAGCAGTTTAGTACTTTAAAGTTGCGTTTTCCCAAGCAGTTTAGTACTTTAAAGTTGCGTTTTCCCAAGCAGTTTCGCAGTAATTTTGTGAAGTTGCATTTTCCCAAGCAGTTTAGAACTTTAAAGTTGCGTTTTCCCAGACAGTTTAGTACTTTAAAGTTGCGTTTTCCCAGGCAGTTTAGTACTTTAAAGTTACGTTTTCCCAGACAGTTTAGTACTTTAAATTTGCGTTTTCCCAAGCAGTTTAGTACTTTAAAGTTGCGTTTTCCCAGACAGTTTAGTACTTTAAAGTTGCGTTTTCGCAGACAGTTTAGTACTTTAAAGTTACGTTTTCACAAGCAGTTTAGTACTTTAAAGTTGCGTTTTCCCTAGCAGTTTCGCAGTAATTTTATGAAGTTGCATTTTCCCAAGCAGTTTAGAACTTAAAAGTTGCATTTTCCCAGACAGTTTAGTACTTTAAAGTGCGTTTTCGCAGTCAGTTTCGCAGTACTTTGTGAAGTTGCGTTTTCCCAAGCAGTTTAGTACTTTAAAGTTGCGTTTTCCCAAGCAGTTTAGTACTTTAAAGTTGCGTTTTCCCAAGCAGTTTAGTACTTTAAAGTTGCGTTTTCCCAAGCAGTTTCGCAGTACTTTGTGAAGTTGCATTTTCCCAAGCAGTTTAGAACTTTAAAGTTGCGTTTTCCCAGACAGTTTAGTACTTTAAAGTTGCGTTTTCCCAGACAGTTTAGTACTTTAAAGTTGCGTTTTCCCAAGCAGTTTTGCAGTACTTTGTGAAGATGCGTTTTCCCAGACAGTTTAGTACTTTAAAGTTGCGTTTTCCCAAGCAGTTTAGTACTTTAAAGTTGCGTTTTCCCAAGCAGTTTCGCAGTACTTTGTGAAGTTGCATTTTCCCAAGCAGTTTAGAACTTTAAAGTTGCGTTTTCCCAAGCAGTTTCGCAGTACTTTGTGAAGTTGCATTTTCCCAAGCAGTTTAGAACTTTAAAGTTTCGTTTTCCCAGACAGTTTAGTACTTTAAAGTTGCGTTTTCCCAAGCAGTTTAGTACTTTAAAGTTGCGTTTCCCAAGCAGTTTCGCAGTACTTTGTGAAGTTGCATTTTCCCAAGCAGTTTAGAACTTTAAAGTTGCGTTTTCCCAAGCAGTTTAGTACTTTAAAGTTGCGTTTTCTCAAGCAGTTTCGCAGTACTTTGTGAAGTTGCATTTTCCCAAGCAGTTTAGAACTTTAAAGTTGCGTTTTCCCAGAAGGTTTAGTAGTTTAAAGTTGCGTTTTCCCAGACAGTTTTGTACTTTAAAGTTGTGTTTTCCCAGGCAGTTTAGTACTTTAAAGTTACGTTTTCACAAGCAGTTTAGTACTTTAAAGTTGCGTTTTCCCTAGCAGTTTCGCAGTAATTTTATGAAGTTGCATTTTCCCAAGCAGTTTAGAACTTAAAAGTTGCATTTTCCCAGACAGTTTAGTACTTTAAAGTGCGTTTTCGCAGTCAGTTTCGCAGTACTTTGTGAAGTTGCGTTTTCCCAAGCAGTTTAGTACTTTAAAGTTGCGTTTTCCCAAGCAGTTTAGTACTTTAAAGTTGCGTTTTCCCAAGCAGTTTCGCAGTACTTTGTGAAGTTGCATTTTCCCAAGCAGTTTAGAACTTTAAAGTTGCGTTTTCCCAGACAGTTTAGTACTTTAAAGTTGCGTTTTCCCAGACAGTTTAGTACTTTAAAGTTGCGTTTTCCCAGGCAGTTTAGTACTTTAAAGTTGCGTTTTCCCAGACAGTTTAGTACTTTAAAGTTGCGTTTTCCCAGACAGTTTAGTACTTTAAATTTGCGTTTTCCCAGGCAGTTTAGTACTTTAAAGTTGCGTTTTCCCAGACAGTTTAGTACTTTAAAGTTGCGTTTTCCCAGACAGTTTAGTACTTTAAAGTTGCGTTTTCCCAGACAGTTTAGTACTTTAAAGTTGCGTTTTCCCAGGCAGTTTAGTACTTTAAAGTTGCGTTTTCCCAGACAGTTTAGTACTTTAAAGTTGCGTTTTCCCAGACAGTTTAGTACTTTAAAGTTGCGTTTTCCCAGGCAGTTTAGTACTTTAAAGTTGCGTTTTCCCAGACAGTTTAGTACTTTAAAGTTGCGTTTTCCCAAGCAGTTTCGCAGTACTTTGTGAAGTTGCATTTTCCCAAGCAGTTTAGAACTTTAAAGTTGCGTTTTCCCAGACAGTTTAGTACTTTAAAGTTGCGTTTTCCCAGACAGTTTAGTACTTTAAAGTTGCGTTTTCCCAGGCAGTTTAGTACTTTAAAGTTGCGTTTTCCCAGACAGTTTAGTACTTTAAAGTTGCGTTTTCCCAGACAGTTTAGTACTTTAAAGTTGCGTTTTCCTAGACAGTTTAGTACTTTAAAGTTGCGTATTCCCAAGCAGTTTAGTACTTTAAAGTTGCGTTTTCCCAAGCAGTTTCGCAGTACTTTGTGAAGTTGCATTTTCCCAAGCAGTTTAGAACTTTAAAGTTGCGTTTTCCCAGACAGTTTAGTACTTTAAAGTTGCGTTTTCCCAGACAGTTTAGTACTTTAAAGTTGCGTTTTCCCAGGCAGTTTAGTACTTTAAAGTTGCGTTTTCCCAGACAGTTTAGTACTTTAAAGTTGCGTTTTCCCAGACAGTTTAGTACTTTAAAGTTGCGTTTTCCCAAGCAGTTTAGTACTTTAAAGTTGCGTTTTCCCAAGCAGTTTCGCAGTACTTTGTGAAGTTGCATTTTCCCAAGCAGTTTAGAACTTTAAAGTTGCGTTTTCCCAGACAGTTTAGTACTTTAAAGTTGCGTTTTCCCAGACAGTTTAGTACTTTAAAGTTGCGTTTTCCCAGGCAGTTTAGTACTTTAAAGTTGCGTTTTCCCAGACAGTTTAGTACTTTAAAGTTGCGTTTTCCCAGACAGTTTAGTACTTTAAAGTTGCGTTTTCCCAGACAGTTTAGTACTTTAAAGTTGCGTTTTCCCAGACAGTTTAGTACTTTAAAGTTGCGTTTTCCCAGACAGTTTAGTACTTTAAAGTTGCGTTTTCCCAGGCAGTTTAGTACTTTAAAGTTGCGTTTTCCCAGACAGTTTAGTACTTTAAAGTTGCGTTTTCCCAGACAGTTTAGTACTTTAAAGTTGCGTTTTCCCAGGCAGTTTAGTACTTTAAAGTTGCGTTTTCCCAGACAGTTTAGTACTTTAAAGTTGCGTTTTCCCAGGCAGTTTAGTACTTTAAAGTTGCGTTTTCCCAGACAGTTTAGTACTTTAAAGTTGCGTTTTCCCAGACAGTTTAGTACTTTAAAGTTGCGTTTTCCCAGACAGTTTAGTACTTTAAAGTTGCGTTTTCCCAGACAGTTTAGAACTTTAAAGTTGCGTTTTCCCAGACAGTTTAGTACTCTAAAGTTGCGTTTTCCCAAGCAGTTTAGTACTTTAAAGTTGCGTTTTCCCAAGCAGTTTCGCAGTACTTTGCTGAAGTTGCATTTTCCCAAGCAGTTTAGAACTTTAAAGTTGCGTTTTCCCAGACAGTTTAGTACTTTAAAGTTGCGTTTTCCCAGACAGTTTAGTACTTTAAAGTTGCGTTTTCCCAAGCAGTTTCACAGTACTTTGTGAAGTTTCATTATCCCAAGCAGTTTAGAACTTTAAAGTTGCGTTTTCCCAGACAGTTTAGAACTTTAAAGTTGCGTTTTCCCAGGCAGTTTAGTCGTTTTTTGATATTTGACGAGATTTAAAGTATTTTTTATTGAAAAAGCAGACATAACTATTCCCAGTCCGTTTCTGTAACATTTAGAGAAAAGGTAACTTGTGATACTTCTTTTAGTGTTAAATTAACAGCAGATTCCAAATTCAGTAACCGTTTTTACATATGATTTGTAGTTCTCGCGATATTTGGGTTCAAACACAACGTTTTTTGATATTTTACGAGATTTAAAGTATTTTTTATTGAAAAAGCAGACATAACTATTCCCAGTCCGTTTCTGTAACATTTAGAGAAAAGTTAACTTGTGATACTTCTTTTAGTGTTAAATTAACAGCAGATTCCAAATACAGTAACCGTTTTTACATATGATTTGTAGTTCTCGCGATATTTGGGTTCAAACACAACGTTTTTTGATATTTTACGAGATTTAAAGTATTTTTTATTGAAAAAGCAGACATAACTATTCCCAGTCCGTTTCTGTAACATTTAGAGAAAAGTTAACTTGTGATACTTCTTTTAGTGTTAAATTAACAGCAGATTCCAAATACAGTAACCGTTTTTACATATGATTTGTAGTTCTCGCGATATTTGGGTTCAAACACAACGTTTTTTGATATTTTACGAGATTTAAAGTATTTTTTATTGAAAAAGCAGACATAACTATTCCCAGTCCGTTTCTGTAACATTTAGAGAAAAGTTAACTTGTGATACTTCTTTTAGTGTTAAATTAACAGCAGATTCCAAATACAGTAACCGTTTTTACATATGATTTGTAGTTCTCGCGATATTTGGGTTCAAACACAACGTTTTTTGATATTTTACGAGATTTAAAGTATTTTTTATTGAAAAAGCAGACATAACTATTCCCAGTCCGTTTCTGTAACATTTAGAGAAAAGGTAACTTGTGATACTTCTTTTAGTGTTAAATTAACAGCAGATTCCAAATACAGTAACCGTTTTTACATATGATTTGTAGTTCTCGCGATATTTCGGTTCAAACACAACGTTTTTTGATATTTTACGAGATTTAAAGTATTTTTTATTGAAAAAGCAGACATAACTATTCCCTGTCCGTTTCTGTAACATTTAGAGAAAAGGTAACTTGTGATACTTCTTTTAGTGTTAAATTAACAGCAGATTCCAAATACAGTAACCGTTTTTACATATGATTTGTAGTTCTCGCGATATTTGGGTTCAAACACAACGTTTTTTGATATTTTACGAGATTTAAAGTATTTTTTATTGAAAAAGCAGACATAACTATTCCCAGTCCGTTTCTGTAACATTTAGAGAAAAGGTAACTACTGTTCAATTTATTTTATAACGCTCTATAATCTTTTATTAAATAATTGAGCAATAAATAAGTACAGTAGTGTTACAAAATAAATTGAACTGTAGTATTTTACTATATTGCTTCCATAGTTACTGCAATTCAATTTACTGTACTCTTCAACTCCTGATACCGCCTTTCTCAATGTTAAATAAATTAGTGTTATCGAATATTTATTACGTAACTAGAGAGCCTCTTAACAATATAAACTAATATTGGATATGGAGTTCCGTTATGGAATTCGCCTTGCAGACACTAAATTTGCAATAACTTTTGAGTGTTTAAATGGATTTTGCTCAAATTACTTGCAAACCTTTTCTACTTCAGTGCCCTTTTAATACTTGCAACAAAATATAACAAATTCCACAAATGATTTTATTTTACATTTTTCGCTGTGAAAAACTAAAATCAATGCAATGATACTTTTTTTCCCTATAGGAAAAAAGTGCAACTTTTTCTCCCGATATTGGGGTAAATTCAAGTGAAAATGTAACAATTTAAGAATAAAAACTGTAAGGTTTTCGTATCCACGGAATCGACCTAAATTGAACTAAAATCAGCCAGATGTCCGTCCATTAACTACATATATTTTTTAATAATCGGTATGAAATAATTACAAAAGTTAATAAAGCTAACAAAATAATAAATATACAAACTAGATAAATAAATACTGTATCACAACACAATTCCGCCTCTTTCTTCAAGTCTTGCTGTTTATGGTAACCAGCTGACGGCGGCCAGACAATTCTTAGGTAACCATAATTAGCTCCGGACCAACAACCTAACAGTTCCTCTTAGTCTCTTCAACAATCGGACCACTTTATCATGGCCCATCCCGTGTAGACTCTTCCCGTTAACCGCGAGTATCTGGTTCCCCCGTCTGGAACCCGGGCAATTAAATTTAAATGACAAGTTATTTGACAAAATTATGGCTAATTTTGGGAAGGGCTTTTGTGTTGGCAATTTATTATTTAATACAGTTGAATATTTGGCTGATGTTAAGTTCATGAACCCGGGCAATTAAATTTAAATGACAAGTTATTTGACAAAATTATGGCTAATTTTGGGAAGGGCTTTTGTGTTGGCAATTTATTATTTAATACAGTTGAATATTTGGCTGATGTTAAGTTCATGAACCCGGGCAATTAAATTTAAATGACAAGTTATTTGACAAAATTATGGCTAATTTTGGGAAGGGCTTTTGTGTTGGCAATTTATTATTTAATACAGTTGAATATTTGGCTGATGTTAAGTTCATGAACCCGGGCAATTAAATTTAAATGACAAGTTATTTGACAAAATTATGGCTAATTTTGGGAAGGGCTTTTGTGTTGGCAATTTATTATTTAATACAGTTGAATATTTGGCTGATGTTAAGTTCATGAACCCGGGCAATTAAATTTAAATGACAAGTTATTTGACAAAATTATGGCTAATTTTGGGAAGGGCTTTTGTGTTGGCAATTTATTATTTAATACAGTTGAATATTTGGCTGATGTTAAGTTCATGAACCCGGGCAATTAAATTTAAATGACAAGTTATTTGACAAAATTATGGCTAATTTTGGGAAGGGCTTTTGTGTTGGCAATTTATTATTTAATACAGTTGAATATTTGGCTGATGTTAAGTTCATGAACCCGGGCAATTAAATTTAAATGACAAGTTATTTGACAAAATTATGGCTAATTTTGGGAAGGGCTTTTGTGTTGGCAATTTATTATTTAATACAGTTGAATATTTGGCTGATGTTAAGTTCATGAACCCGGGCAATTAAATTTAAATGACAAGTTATTTGGGTAAATTATGGCTAATTTTGGGAAGGGCTTTTGTGTTGGCAATTTATTATTTAATACAATTGAATATTTGGCTGACTCGAAGGTCATTAACCCAGACAATTAAATTAAAGTTACAAGTTATTTCGGTAAATTATGGCTAATTTTGGGAAGGGCTTTTGGAATGGCAATTAAATTGAAATGAAAGGTGTTCTTAGGATAATTTGAATTAATAACGAGTGCCCTACATAACGGCGCAGTGCACTTAATAACGGCGCAGTGCACTTCATAAAGGTGTAGTGCACTTCATAATGGTGTAGTGCACTTCATAAAGGTGTTAGTAGTGCACTTCATAACGATGCAGTGCACTTAATGTTATATGCTATAGTATATGCTATGCGATATGCTATATATGCATATGCTATGCTATGCTATATGTTATATGTTATGCTATAGTACATGCTATGCTATATGATTTATGCTATATGCTATATGCTATGCTGTATGCTATATGCTATATGATATACTATATGCTCTGCTATATGCTATATGTTATATGTTATGCTATAGTACATGCTATGCTATATGCTATATGCTATATGCTATGCTATATGATATGCTATATGCTATGCTATATGCTATGCTATATGCTATGCTATATGCTATGCTATATGCTATGCTATATGCTATGCTATATGCTATGCTATATGCTATGCTATATGCTATGCTATGCTATATGCTATGCTATATGCTATGCTATGCTATATGCTATGCTATATGCTATGCTATATGCTATGCTATATGCTATGCTATATGCTATGTTATATGCTATGCTATATGCTATGCTATATGCTATGCTATATGCTATGCTATATGCTATGCTATATGCTATGCTATATGCTATGCTATATGCTATGCTATATGCTATGCTATATGCTATGCTATGCTATGCTATGTTATGCTATGCTATGCTATGCTATGCTATGCTATGCTATGCTATGCTATGCTATGCTATGCTATGCTATGCTATGCTATGCTATGCTATGCTATGCTATGCTATGCTATGCTATGCTATGCTATGCTATGCTATGCTATGCTATGCTATGCTATGCTATGCTATGCTATGCTATGCTATGCTATGCTATGCTATGCTATGCTATGCTATGCTATGCTATGTTATGCTATGCTATGCTATGCTATGCTATGCTATGCTATGCTATGATATGCTATGCTATGCTATGCTATGATAGGCTATGTTATGCTATGCTATGTTTGTCAAAATGTCATTTTGACATGTAATTTTGAAAAAATGTCATTTTCAAAATGACATTTTGACATGTCATGTTATCAAAATGTCATTTTGTCAAAATGTCATTTTGAAATTGACATTTTGACATGTCATTTTCAAATTGACATTTTGCCAAAATGTCATTTTCAAATTGACATTTTGTCAAAATATCCTTTTGAAATTGACATTTTGACATGTCATTTTGGCAAAATGTCATTTTCAAGTTGACATTTTGTCAAATTGTCGTTTTGAAATTGACATTTTGACATGTCATTTTGCCAAAATGTCATTTTTAAATTGACATTTGACATTTTGACATGTCATTTTGCCAAAATGTCATTTTCAAATTGACATTTTGACATGTCATTTTGGCAAAATGTAATTTTCAAATTGACATTTTGACACGTCATTTTGCCAAAATGCTTTTTCAAATTGACATTTTGACATGTCATTTTGCCAAAATGTCATTTTGAAAATGCATTTTCAAATTGACATTTTGACATGTCATTTTACCAAAATGTCATTTTGAAATTGACATTTTGACATTTGACATTTTGACATGTCATTTTGCCAAAATGTCATTTTTAAATTGACATTTGACATTTAGACATGTTATTTTGCCAAAATGTCATATTCCAATTGACATTTTGACATGTCATTTTGCCAAAATGCTTTTTCATATTGACATTTTGACATGTCATTTTGCCAAAATGTCATTTTGAAAATACATTTTCAAATTGACATTTTGACATGTCATTTTACCAAAATGTCATTTTGAAATTGACATTTTGACATGTCATTTTGCCAAAATGTCATTTTGAAATTGACATTTTGACATGTCATTTTGCCAAAATGATATTTTGAAAATGCATTTTCAAATTGACATTTTGACATGTCATTTTGCCAAAATGTCATTTTGAAATTGACATTTTGACATGTCTTGCCAAAATGTCATTTTGAAATTGACATTTTGACATGTCATTTTGCCAAAATGTCATTTTTAAATTGACATTTGACATTTTGACATGTCATTTTGCCAAAATTTCATTTACAAATTGACATTTTGACATGTCATTTTGGCAAAATGTCATTTTCAAATTGTCATTTTGTCATTTTGTCGAAATGTCATTTTCAAATTGTCATTTTGTCATTTTGTCGAAATGTCATTTTGAAATTGACATTTTGACATGTCATTTTGCCAAAATGTCATTTTAAATTGACATTTGACATTTTGACATGTCATTTTGCCAAAATGTCATTTTCAAATTGGCATTTTGACATGTCATTTTGCCAAAATGTCATTTTGAAATTGACATTTTGACATGTCATTTTGCCAAAATGTCATTTTTAAATTGACATTTGACATTTTGACATGTCATTTTGCCAAAATTTCATTTACAAATTGACATTTTGACATGTCATTTTGGCAAAATGTCATTTTCAAATTGACATTTTGTCATTTTGTCGAAATGTCATTTTGAAATTGACATTTTGACATGTCATTTTGCCAAAATGTCATTTTAAATTGACATTTGACATTTTGACATGTCATTTTGCCAAAATGTCATTTTCAAATTGACATTTTGACATGTCATTTTGCCAAAATGTCATTTTGAAACTGACATTTTGACATGTCATTTTGCCAAAATGTCATTTTTAAATTGACATTTGACATTTTGACATGTCATTTTGCCAAAATTTCATTTACAAATTGACATTTTGACATGTCATTTTGGCAAAATGTCATTTTCAAATTGTCATTTTGTCATTTTGTCGAAATGTCATTTTGAAATTGACATTTTGACATGTCATTTTGCCAAAATGTCATTTTAAATTGACATTTGACATTTTGACATGTCATTTTGCCAAAATGTCATTTTCAAATTGACATTTTGACTTGTCATTTTGCCAAAATGTCATTTTGAAACTGACATTTTGACATGTCATTTTGCCAAAATGTCATTTTTAAATTGACATTTGACATTTTGACATGTCATTTTGCCAAAATTTCATTTACAAATTGACATTTTGACATGTCATTTTGGCAAAATGTCATTTTCAAATTGTCATTTTGTCGAAATGTCATTTTGATTAGATAGATTGATACTTCTTTTAGTGTTAAATTAACAGCAGATTCCAAATACAGTAACCGTTTTTACATATGATTTGTAGTTCTCGCGATATTTGGGTTCAAACACAACGTTTTTTGATATTTTACGAGATTTAAAGTATTTTTTATTGAAAAAGCAGACATAACTATTCCCAGTCCGTTTCTGTAACATTTAGAGAAAAGGTAACTTGTGATACTTCTTTTAGTGTTAAATTAACAGCAGATTCCAAATTCAGTAACCGTTTTTACATATGATTTGTAGTTCTCGCGATATTTGGGTTCAAACACAACGTTTTTTGATATTTTACGAGATTTAAAGTATTTTTTATTGAAAAAGCAGACATAACTATTCCCAGTCCGTTTCTGTAACATTTAGAGAAAAGGTAACTTGTGATACTTCTTTTAGTGTTAAATTAACAGCAGATTCCAAATACAGTAACCGTTTTTACATATGATTTGTAGTTCTCGCGATATTTCGGTTCAAACACAACGTTTTTTGATATTTTACGAGATTTAAAATATTTTTTATTGAAAAAGCAGACATAACTATTCCCTGTCCGTTTCTGTAACATTTAGAGAAAAGGTAACTTGTGATACTTCTTTTAGTGTTAAATTAACAGCAGATTCCAAATTCAGTAACCGTTTTTACATATGATTTGTAGTTCTCGCGATATTTGGGTTGAAACACAACGTTTTTTGATATTTTACGAGATTTAAAGTATTTTTTATTGAAAAAACAGACATAACTGTTCCGAGTCCGTTTCTGTAACATTTAGAGAAAAGGTAACTTGTGATACTTCTTTTAGTGTTAAATTAACAGCAGATTCCAAATACAGTAACCGTTTTTACATATGATTTGTAGTTCTCGCGATATTTGGGTTCAAACACAACGTTTTTTGATATTTTACGAGATTTAAAGTATTTTTTATTGAAAAAACAGACATAACTGTTCCGAGTCCGTTTCTGTAACATTTAGAGAAAAGGTAACTTGTGATACTTCTTTTAGTGTTAAATTAACAGCAGATTCCAAATTCAGTAACCGTTTTTACATATGATTTGTAGTTCTCGCGATATTTGGGTTCAAACACAACGTTTTTTGATATTTTACGAGATTTAAAGTATTTTTTATTGAAAAAGCAGACATAACTATTCCCAGTCCGTTTCTGTAACATTTAGAGAAAAGGTAACTTGTGATACTTCTTTTAGTGTTAAATTAACAGCAGATTCCAAATACAGTAACCGTTTTTACATATGATTTGTTGTTCTCGCGATATTTCGGTTCAAACACAACGTTTTTTGATATTTTACGAGATTTAAAATATTTTTTATTGAAAAAGCAGACATAACTATTCCCTGTCCGTTTCTGTAACATTTAGAGAAAAGGTAACTTGTGATACTTCTTTTAGTGTTAAATTAACAGCAGATTCCAAATTCAGTAACCGTTTTTACATATGATTTGTAGTTCTCGCGATATTTGGGTTGAAACACAACGTTTTTTGATATTTTACGAGATTTAAAGTATTTTTTATTGAAAAAACAGACATAACTGTTCCGAGTCCGTTTCTGTAACATTTAGAGAAAAGGTAACTTGTGATACTTCTTTTAGTGTTAAATTAACAGCAGATTCCAAATTCAGTAACCGTTTTTACATATGATTCGTAGTTCTCGCGATATTCGGGTTCAAACACAACGTTTTTTGATATTTTACGAGATTTAAAATATTTTTTATTGAAAAAGCAGACATAACTATTCCAAGTCCGTTTCTGTAACATTTAGAGAAAAGTTTACTTGTGATACTTCTTTTAGTGTTAAATTAACAGCAGATTCCAAATACAGTAACCGTTTTTACATATGATTTGTAGTTCTCGCGATATTTCGGTTCAAACACAACGTTTTTTGATATTTTACGAGATTTAAAGTATTTTTTATTGAAAAAACAGACATAACTGTTCCGAGTCCGTTTCTGTAACATTTAGAGAAAAGGTAACTTGTGATACTTCTTTTAGTGTTAAATTAACAGCAGATTCCAAATACAGTAACCGTTTTTACATATTATTTGTAGTTCTCGCGATATTTCGGTTCAAACACAACGTTTTTTGATATTTTACGAGATTTAAAGTATTTTTTATTGAAAAAACAGACATAACTATTCCGAGTCCGTTTCTGTAACATTTAGAGAAAAGGTAACTTGTGATACTTCTTTTAGTGTTAAATTAACAGCAGATTCCAAATACAGTAACCGTTTTTACATATTATTTGTAGTTCTCGCGATATTTCGGTTCAAACACAACGTTTTTTGATATTTTACGAGATTTAAAGTATTTTTTATTGAAAAAACAGACATAACTATTCCAAGTCCGTTTCTGTAACATTTAGAGAAAAGGTAACTTGTGATACTTCTTTTAGTGTTAAATTAACAGCAGATTCCAAATACAGTAACCGTTTTTACATATTATTTGTAGTTCTCGCGATATTTCGGTTCAAACACAACGTTTTTTGATATTTTACGAGATTTAAAGTATTTTTTATTGAAAAAACAGACATAACTGTTCCGAGTCCGTTTCTGTAACATTTAGAGAAAAGGTAACTACTGTTCAATTTATTTTATAACGCTCTATAATCTTTTATTAAATAATTGAGCAATAAATAAGTACAGTAGTGTTACAAAATAAATTGAACTGTAGTATTTTACTATATTGCTTCCATAGTTACTGCAATTCAATTTACTGTACTCTTCAACTCCTGATACCGCCTTTCTCAATGTTAAATAAATTAGTGTTATCGAATATTTATTACGTAACTAGAGAGCCTCTTAACAATATAAACTAATATTGGATATGGAGTTCCGTTATGGAATTCGCCTTGCAGACACTAAATTTGCAATAACTTTTGAGTGTTTAAATGGATTTTGCTCAAATTACTTGCAAACCTTTTCTACTTCAGTGCCCTTTTAATACTTGCAACAAAATATAACAAATTCCACAAATGATTTTATTTTACATTTTTCGCTGTGAAAAACTAAAATCAAAGCAATGATACTTTTTTTCCCTATAGGAAAAAAGTGCAACTTTTTCTCCCGATATTGGGGTAAATTCAAGTGAAAATGTAACAATTTAAGAATAAAAACTGTAAGGTTTTCGTATCCACGGAATCGACCTAAATTGAACTAAAATCAGCCAGATGTCCGTCCATTAACTACATATATTTTTTAATAATCGGTATGAAATAATTACAAAAGGTAATAAAGCTAACAAAATAATAAATATACAAACTAGATAAATAAATACTGTATCACAACACAATTCCGCCTCTTTCTTCAAGTCTTGCTGTTTATGGTAACCAGCTGACGGCGGCCAGACAATTCTTAGGTAACCATAATTAGCTCCGGACCAACAACCTAACAGTTCCTCTTAGTCTCTTCAACAATCGGACCACTTTATCATGGCCCATCCCGTGTAGACTCTTCCCGTTAACCGCGAGTATCTGGTTCCCCCGTCTCAATCTACCGTCGTCCAGTCGTAGTACGTCGTAGTACATTGTATGTCAGCCCGCCAGGCTGGCGCCTCCTACAACACACGCAGCTCAGCAGCCACCTTGTCAATATTGGTTGTAAAATTCTGTTGTAAATATTTTCGAAGTCAATAAATAATTACACTTGAAATGCACTGTAGAGGGGTGGGGACGTGTTAGCGATGTCGCCCGGTGAATCTGAGCGTTTTTGGTGATCATTTCCTTAAAACATATTTTTTAAGCTCTATCTCGTGGTGTGGGTTAGAACGCGCGAAAGCGAAAATCGATGCTCATTTTTGAAAAAAATCGGAAGTTATTTCAGTAAATTATGGCTAATTTTGGGAAGGGCTTTTGTGTTGGCAATCCAATTTAAATGAAAGGTGTTCTTCGGATAATTTGAATTAATAACGAGTGCCCTACATAACGGCGCAGTGCACTTAAAAACGAGTGCACTGCATAACGGCGCAGTGCACTTAAAAACGAGTGCACTGCATAACGGCGCAGTGCACTTAATAACGAGTGCCCTACATAACGGCGCAGTGCACTTAATAACGAGTGCCCTACATAACGGCACAGTGCACTTTATAACGGCGCAGTGCACTTCATAAAGGTGTAGTGCACTTCATAAAGGTGTTAGTAATGCACTTCATAACGATGCAGTGCACTAAATGTTATATGCTTTTCTATATGCTATGATATATGTTATATGTTATGCTATAGTACATGCTATGCTATATGCTATTCTATATGCTATGCTATATGTTATATGCTATAAGCTATATGTTATATGTTATGCTATAGTACATGCTATGCTATATGCTTTATGCTATATGCTATATGCTATATGCTATATGCTATATGCTATATGCTATGCTGTATGCTATATGCTATACTATATGCTATGCTATATGCTATGTGTTATATGTTATGCTATAGTACATGCTATGCTATATGCTTTATGTTATATGCTATATGCTATATGATATATGCTATATGCTATATGCTATGCTATATGCTATATGCGATTTGCTATAAGCTATATGTTATATGTTATGCTATAGTACATGCTATGCTATATGCTATATGCTATGCTATATTCTATGCTATATGCTATGCCATATGCTATGCTATATGTTATATGCTATATGCTATGCTACATGCTATATGCGATTTGCTATAAGCTATATGTTATATGTTATGCTATAGTACATGCTATGCTATGCTATATGCTATTCTATATGCTATGCTATATGCTATGCTATATGCTATGCTATATGCTATGCTATATGCTATGCTATATGCTATGCTATATGCTATGCTATATGCTATGCTATATGCTATGCTATATGCTATGCTATATGATATGCTATATGCTATGCTATATGCTATGATATATGCTATATATGTTATATGTTATGCTATAGTACATGCTATGCTATATGCTTTATGTTATATACTATATGCTATATGCTATATTCTATATGCTATATGCTATGCTATATGCTATAATCTATTTGCTATAAGCTATATGTTATATGTTATGCTATAGTACATGCTATGATATAGGCTATATGCTATATGCTATGCTATATGCTATATGCTATATGCTATGCTATATGCTATATGCGATTTGCTATAAGCTATATGTTATATGTTATGCTATAGTACATGCTATGCTATATGCTTTATGCTATATGCTATGTTATATGCTATTCTATATGCTATGCTATATGCTATGCTATGCTATATGCTATGCTATATGCTATGCTATATGCTATGCTATGCTATATGCTATGCTATACGCTATGCTATACGCTATGCTATACGCTATGCTATGATATGCTATGCTATGCTATGCTATGCTATGCTATGCTATGCTATGCTATGCTATGCTATGCTATGCTATGCTATGCTATGCTATGCTATGCTATGCTATGCTATGCTATGCTATGCTATGCTATGCTATGCTATGCTATGCTATGCCATGCTATGCTATGATATGATATGATATGCTATGTTATGCTATGCTATGCTATGCTATGCTATGATATGATATGATATGATATGCTATGCTTTGCTATGCTATGCTATGCTATGCTATGCTATGATATGATATGCTATGCTATGTTATGCTATGCTCTGCTATGCTATGTTATGCTATGCTATGCTATGCTATGCTTTGCTATGCTATGCTATGCTATGCTATGCTATGCTATGCTATGCTATGCTATGCTATGCTATGCTCTGCTATGCTATGCTATGCTATGCTATGCTATGCTATGCTATGCTATGCTATGTTATGCTATATGCTATGATATATGCTATATGTTATATGCTACATGTTATATGTTATGATATATGCCATGTTAAGCTATATGCTATAGTACATGCTATGCTATGCTATATACAAATGTTTTATGCTATGCTATATGCCATGTTATATGTTATATGCTATGTTATATGTTATGCTATATGCTATATGCTATGCTATATGCTATGCTATATGCTATGCTATATGATGTGCTATATGCTATGCTATATGCTATGCTATATGTTATGCTATATGCTATGCTATTTGGTATGCTATATGCTATGCTATATGCTATATGTTATATGTTATGCTATATGCCACATTATGCTATTTGCTTTGCTATGCTATGCTATACTATGCTATGCTATATGCCACATTATGCTATTTGCTTTGCTATGCTATGCTATGCTATGCTATGCTATGATATGCTATGCTATGCTATGCTATGATAAGCTATGCTATGCTATGCTATGCTATGCTATGCTATGCTATGCTATGCTATGATATGCTATATGCTATATGCTATATGCTATGCTGTATGCTATGCTATATGCTATGCTATATGCTATGCTATATGATATATGTTATATGCTATGCTATATGCTATATGTCATAAGCTATATGTTATATGTGATGCTATATGCCATGCTATGCTATGTGCTATATGCTTTATGTTATATGTTGTGCTATATGCCATGTTATGCTATATGCTATAGTACATGCTATGCTATATGCTATATGTTGTATACTATATGCTATATGATATATGCTATATGCTATGCTGTATGCTATATGTCATAAGCTATATGTTATATGTTATGCTATATGCTATGTTATGCTATATGCTATATGCTATGCTATATGTCATATGCTATATGTTACATGTTGTGCTATAGGCCATGTTATGCTATATGCTATATGCTATGCTATATGCTATATGTCATAAGCTATGCTTTATGCATATCATATGCTATATGCTATATGCTATATACTATGCTATATGCTTTCATATGTCACTTTCAAATTGACATTTTGACATGTCATTTTGCCAAAATGTCAATGTGTCAATATGTCACTTTCAAATTGACAGTTTGACATGTCATTTTGTCAAAATGTCACTTTCACATTGATATTTTGACATGTCATTTTGCCAAAATGTAACTTTCAAATTGACACTTTAACATGTCATTTTGCAAAAATGTCACTTTCAAATTGACATTTTGACATGTCATTTTGCCAAAATGTCACTTTCGAATTGACATTTTGACATATCATTTTGCCAAAATGTCAATGTGTCAATATGTCACTTTCAAATTGACAGTTTGACATGTCATTTTGTCAAAATGTCACTTTCAAATTGACACTTTGACATGTCATTTTGCCAAAATGTCACTTTCAAATTGACATTTTGACATGTCATTTTGCCAAAATGTCACTTTCGAATTGACATTTTGACATGTCATTTTGCCAAAATGTCACTTTCGAATAGACATTTTGACATGTCATTATGCCAAAATGTCAATGTGTCAATATGTCACTTTCAAATTGACAGTTTGACATGTCATTTTGTCAAAATGTCACTTTCAAATTGACACTTTGACATGTCATTTTGCCAAAATGTCACTTTCAAATTGACATTTTGACATGTCATTTTGCCAAAATGTCACTTTCGAATTGACATTTTGACATGTCATTTTGCCAAAATGTCACTTTCATATTGACATTTTGACATGTCATTTTGTCAAAATGTCACTTTCGAATTGACATTTTGACCTTTCATTTTGCCAAAATGTCACTTTCAAATGGACAATTTGACATGTCATTTTGCCAAAATGTCACTTTCGAATTGACATTTTGACATGTCATTTTGCCAAAATGTCACTTTCGAATTGACATTTTGACATATCATTTTGCCAAAATGTCAATGTGTCAATATGTCACTTTCAAATTGACAGTTTGACATGTCATTTTGTCAAAATGTCACTTTCAAATTGACACTTTGACATGTCATTTTGCCAAAATGTCACTTTCAAATTGACATTTTGACATGTCATTTTGCCAAAATGTCACTTTCGAATTGACATTTTGACATGTCATTTTGCCAAAATGTCACTTTCGAATAGACATTTTGACATGTCATTATGCCAAAATGTCAATGTGTCAATATGTCACTTTCAAATTGACAGTTTGACATGTCATTTTGTCAAAATGTCACTTTCAAATTGACACTTTGACATGTCATTTTGCCAAAATGTCACTTTCAAATTGACATTTTGACATGTCATTTTGCCAAAATGTCACTTTCGAATTGACATTTTGACATGTCATTTTGCCAAAATGTCACTTTCATATTGACATTTTGACATGTCATTTTGTCAAAATGTCACTTTCGAATTGACATTTTGACCTTTCATTTTGCCAAAATGTCACTTTCAAATGGACATTTTGACATGTCATTTTGCCAACATGTCACTTTCAAATTGACATTTTGACATGTCATTTTGCCAACATGTCACTTTCAAATTGACAGTTTGACATGTCATTGTGTCAAAAAGTCACTTTCAAATTGACCCTTTGACTTGTCATTTTGCCAAAATGTCACTTTCAAATTGACATTTTGACATGTCATTTTGCAAAAATGTCACTTTCAAATTGACTGTTTGACATGTCACTGTGTCAAAAAGTCACTTTCAAATTGACACTTCGACTTGTCATTTTGCCAAAATGTCACTTTCAAATTGATATTTTGACATGTCATTTTGCAAAAATGTCACTTTCAAATTGACAGTTTGACATGTCATTGTGTCAAAAAGTCACTTTCAAATTGACACTTTGACTTGTCATTTTGCCAAAATGTCACTTTCAAATTGATATTTTGACATGTCATTTTGCCAAAATGTCACTTTCGAATTGACATTTTGACATGTCATTATGTCAAAATGTCATTTTTAAAAAGCAAACATAACTATTCCCAGTCCGTTTCTGTAACATTTAGAGAAAAGTTCACTTGTGATACTTCTTTTAGTGTTAAATTAACAGCAGATTCCAAATACAGTAACCGTTTTTACATATGATTTGTAGTTCTCGCGATATTTGGGTTCAAACACAACGTTTTTTGATATTTTACGAAATTTAAAGTATTTTTTATTGAAAATGCAGACATAACTATTCCCAGTCCGTTTCTGTAACATTTAGAGAAAAGGTAACTTGTGATACTTCTTTTAGTGTTAAATTAACAGCAGATTCCAAATTCAGTAACCGTTTTTACATATGATTTGTAGTTCTCGCGATATTTCGGTTCAAACACAACGTTTTTTGATATTTTACGAGATTTAAAGTATTTTTTATTGAAAAAGCAGACATAACTATTCCAAGTCCGTTTCTGTAACATTTAGAGAAAAGTTAACTTGTGATACTTCTTTTAGTGTTAAATTAACAGCAGATTCCAAATTCAGTAACCGTTTTTACATATTATTTGTAGTTCTCGCGATATTTGGATTCAAACACAACGTTTTTTGATATTTTACGAGATTTAAAGTATTTTTTATTGAAAAAGCAGACATAACTATTCCCAGTCCGTTTCTGTAACATTTAGAGAAAAGTTAACTTGTGATACTTCTTTTAGTGTTCAATTAACAGCAGATTCCAAATTCAGTAACCGTTTTTACATATTATTATTTGTAGTTCTCGCGATATTTGCATTCAAACACAACGTTTTTTGATATTTTACGAGATTTAAAGTATTTTTTATTGAAAAAGCAGACATAACTATTCCCAGTCCGTTTCTGTAACATTTAGAGAAAAGGTAACTTGTGATACTTCTTTTAGTGTTAAATTAACAGCAGATTCCAAATACAGTAACCGTTTTTACATATTATTTGTAGTTCTCGCGATATTTGGGTTCAAACACAACGTTTTTTGATATTTTACGAGATTTAAAGTATTTTTTATTGAAAAAACAGACATAACTATTCCCAGTCCGTTTCTGTAACATTTAGAGAAAAGTTAACTTGTGATACTTCTTTTAGTGTTAAATTAACAGCAGATTCCAAATTCAGTAACCGTTTTTACATATTATTTGTAGTTCTCGCGATATTTGGATTCAAACACAACGTTTTTTGATATTTTACGAGATTTAAAGTATTTTTTATTGAAAAAGCAGACATAACTATTCCCAGTCCGTTTCTGTAACATTTAGAGAAAAGGTAACTTGTGATACTTCTTTTAGTGTTAAATTAACAGCAGATTCCAAATTCAGTAACCGTTTTTACATATTATTTGTAGTTCTCGCGATATTTGGATTCAAACACAACGTTTTTTGATATTTTACGAGATTTAAAGTATTTTTTATTGAAAAAGCAGACATAACTATTCCCAGTCCGTTTCTGTAACATTTAGAGAAAAGGTAACTTGTGATACTTCTTTTAGTGTTAAATTAACAGCAGATTCCAAATACAGTAACCGTTTTTACATATTATTTGTAGTTCTCGCGATATTTCGGTTCAAACACAACGTTTTTTGATATTTTACGAGATTTAAAGTATTTTTTATTGAAAAAGCAGACATAACTATTCCCAGTCCGTTTCTGTAACATTTAGAGAAAAGGTAACTTGTGATACTTCTTTTAGTGTTAAATTAACAGCAGATTCCAAATACAGTAACCGTTTTTACATATGATTTGTAGTTCTCGCGATATTTCGGTTCAAACACAACGTTTTTTGATATTTTACGAGATTTAAAATATTTTTTATTGAAAAAGCAGACATAACTATTCCCTGTCCGTTTCTGTAACATTTAGAGAAAAGGTAACTTGTGATACTTCTTTTAGTGTTAAATTAACAGCAGATTCCAAATTCAGTAACCGTTTTTACATATGATTTGTAGTTCTCGCGATATTTGGGTTGAAACACAACGTTTTTTGATATTTTACGAGATTTAAAGTATTTTTTATTGAAAAAACAGACATAACTGTTCCGAGTCCGTTTCTGTAACATTTAGAGAAAAGGTAACTTGTGATACTTCTTTTAGTGTTAAATTAACAGCAGATTCCAAATACAGTAACCGTTTTTACATATGATTTGTAGTTCTCGCGATATTTGGGTTCAAACACAACGTTTTTTGATATTTTACGAGATTTAAAGTATTTTTTATTGAAAAAACAGACATAACTGTTCCGAGTCCGTTTCTGTAACATTTAGAGAAAAGGTAACTTGTGATACTTCTTTTAGTGTTAAATTAACAGCAGATTCCAAATTCAGTAACCGTTTTTACATATGATTTGTAGTTCTCGCGATATTTGGGTTCAAACACAACGTTTTTTGATATTTTACGAGATTTAAAGTATTTTTTATTGAAAAAGCAGACATAACTATTCCCAGTCCGTTTCTGTAACATTTAGAGAAAAGGTAACTTGTGATACTTCTTTTAGTGTTAAATTAACAGCAGATTCCAAATACAGTAACCGTTTTTACATATGATTTGTTGTTCTCGCGATATTTCGGTTCAAACACAACGTTTTTTGATATTTTACGAGATTTAAAATATTTTTTATTGAAAAAGCAGACATAACTATTCCCTGTCCGTTTCTGTAACATTTAGAGAAAAGGTAACTTGTGATACTTCTTTTAGTGTTAAATTAACAGCAGATTCCAAATTCAGTAACCGTTTTTACATATGATTTGTAGTTCTCGCGATATTTGGGTTGAAACACAACGTTTTTTGATATTTTACGAGATTTAAAGTATTTTTTATTGAAAAAACAGACATAACTGTTCCGAGTCCGTTTCTGTAACATTTAGAGAAAAGGTAACTTGTGATACTTCTTTTAGTGTTAAATTAACAGCAGATTCCAAATTCAGTAACCGTTTTTACATATGATTCGTAGTTCTCGCGATATTCGGGTTCAAACACAACGTTTTTTGATATTTTACGAGATTTAAAATATTTTTTATTGAAAAAGCAGACATAACTATTCCAAGTCCGTTTCTGTAACATTTAGAGAAAAGTTTACTTGTGATACTTCTTTTAGTGTTAAATTAACAGCAGATTCCAAATACAGTAACCGTTTTTACATATGATTTGTAGTTCTCGCGATATTTCGGTTCAAACACAACGTTTTTTGATATTTTACGAGATTTAAAGTATTTTTTATTGAAAAAACAGACATAACTGTTCCGAGTCCGTTTCTGTAACATTTAGAGAAAAGGTAACTTGTGATACTTCTTTTAGTGTTAAATTAACAGCAGATTCCAAATACAGTAACCGTTTTTACATATTATTTGTAGTTCTCGCGATATTTCGGTTCAAACACAACGTTTTTTGATATTTTACGAGATTTAAAGTATTTTTTATTGAAAAAACAGACATAACTATTCCGAGTCCGTTTCTGTAACATTTAGAGAAAAGGTAACTTGTGATACTTCTTTTAGTGTTAAATTAACAGCAGATTCCAAATACAGTAACCGTTTTTACATATTATTTGTAGTTCTCGCGATATTTCGGTTCAAACACAACGTTTTTTGATATTTTACGAGATTTAAAGTATTTTTTATTGAAAAAACAGACATAACTATTCCAAGTCCGTTTCTGTAACATTTAGAGAAAAGGTAACTTGTGATACTTCTTTTAGTGTTAAATTAACAGCAGATTCCAAATACAGTAACCGTTTTTACATATTATTTGTAGTTCTCGCGATATTTCGGTTCAAACACAACGTTTTTTGATATTTTACGAGATTTAAAGTATTTTTTATTGAAAAAACAGACATAACTGTTCCGAGTCCGTTTCTGTAACATTTAGAGAAAAGGTAACTACTGTTCAATTTATTTTATAACGCTCTATAATCTTTTATTAAATAATTGAGCAATAAATAAGTACAGTAGTGTTACAAAATAAATTGAACTGTAGTATTTTACTATATTGCTTCCATAGTTACTGCAATTCAATTTACTGTACTCTTCAACTCCTGATACCGCCTTTCTCAATGTTAAATAAATTAGTGTTATCGAATATTTATTACGTAACTAGAGAGCCTCTTAACAATATAAACTAATATTGGATATGGAGTTCCGTTATGGAATTCGCCTTGCAGACACTAAATTTGCAATAACTTTTGAGTGTTTAAATGGATTTTGCTCAAATTACTTGCAAACCTTTTCTACTTCAGTGCCCTTTTAATACTTGCAACAAAATATAACAAATTCCACAAATGATTTTATTTTACATTTTTCGCTGTGAAAAACTAAAATCAAAGCAATGATACTTTTTTTCCCTATAGGAAAAAAGTGCAACTTTTTCTCCCGATATTGGGGTAAATTCAAGTGAAAATGTAACAATTTAAGAATAAAAACTGTAAGGTTTTCGTATCCACGGAATCGACCTAAATTGAACTAAAATCAGCCAGATGTCCGTCCATTAACTACATATATTTTTTAATAATCGGTATGAAATAATTACAAAAGGTAATAAAGCTAACAAAATAATAAATATACAAACTAGATAAATAAATACTGTATCACAACACAATTCCGCCTCTTTCTTCAAGTCTTGCTGTTTATGGTAACCAGCTGACGGCGGCCAGACAATTCTTAGGTAACCATAATTAGCTCCGGACCAACAACCTAACAGTTCCTCTTAGTCTCTTCAACAATCGGACCACTTTATCATGGCCCATCCCGTGTAGACTCTTCCCGTTAACCGCGAGTATCTGGTTCCCCCGTCTCAATCTACCGTCGTCCACTGCCGCCCCCTTCGCGTAGACTGTCTTTACGTAGATAGGGAGGTTACCATGGGGACTGCCGTAACCGCCCACAATAGAGAATCCCAGACCCTGGGAACCCCGCTGGAGAGTTACCGTGGTAACCAAATCACTGAAAATAAAAGTTAGTTAGATTATATTTGATTTAACGAAAACTAAAGAACCTAAAAGGTTATTAAGACCAAGATGTTGCGATCAGTGACGATCTGATAAAAAAAAAGAAATTCAACTGACCCAGAATTTAACTGTTCGTGTTGTTTCTCAATATTGTCCAACTCCATCGTATCTTGACTTGACTGACTAACTTCTGTTGTTTTTGATTCTGCGAAATGAAATAGAAACAAATAAAATAGTCATCTAGAAATTCACTCAACTTCTTAGGAAGCCAACCACTTACACGAAATTATAAAGAAAGTCAATTAAATGAATACTGGATATAAACAAATAACTATGTTTATGACTTATTGCTGTTTGTATTGCGTGTGTGTGTGTATGCCGAGTGTTTGTGGCTGTGGCATAGCGCGGCCTTCCAGTAAGTAGGCCGAGTTAATATACAATTAATTTACATTTTAGAATGATAATCAACTAATAAACAAACAGCTGGGAAGCAGCACTACAAACTCGGATCGATTACTTTTTCCGTGTAATATATTTATAGCTTTATCAAAACCGGCAGTATAGGCCTACAGTGCCGCGCAATTACTGTGAAATGTTAAACAGTTTAGGATTCATTGAGTCAGCAAACATAAATAAATATTTAACATATAAACCTGAAGGTAGGCCTGTAGGTGATTCCTCTTTGTAGTATCCCTAGGCCACGGATTCCAGAGGGGAGGACCACATTAATTCAGTCATTCTAGAACACAGACCCTGGGAATTGTATAATAATAAAATAATATAATAATATACATTGACTTTATCTAGTTCAGTTAGTTAATCTCAATCACAAAATAATAATATACACACACACTCATAATGAATTACCTTTGTAACAATAATTGTCTGTCCCAACTCTTTAATATTATTAAATTGCAAATGGCCGGCCGGTAATTCTTGTAAGGAATCCTGGAGAATGGACGGCTTCTTTATAATAATGCAGATACTATTCGTGAATAAAAACCAAACTGAACTCTAAGTAATAAGTTAAACCAGACCACCGAACGAATTATTACAACAAAGCGAAAGTGTTAAAAGTTTAAAGAAAGTTTAAAGTGATAGAATTTGTGCAGAGCTATATTAATATATTTTCGGTGTCTATAACACAACAAAGGTAACAAGTGTCTGGCCATTGACCTACATTGGAACTCACAACCACCCAACCCACCCACACAATGAACGAAGCACAGTACATTGTATGTCAGCCCGCCAGGCTGGCGCCTCCTACAACACACGCAGCTCGGCCACCTTGTCAATATTGGTTGTAAAATTCTCTTGTAATAATATTTTCGAAGTCAATAAATAATTACACTTGAATTGCACTGTAGAGGGGTGGGGACGTGTTAGCGATGTCGCCCGGTGAATCTGAGCGTTTTTGGTGATCATTTCCTTAAAACATATTTTTTAAGCTCTATCTCGTGGTGTGGGTTAGAACGCGCGAAAGCGAAAATCGATGGTCATTTTTGAAAAAAATCGGAAGTTATTTGACAAAATTATGGCTAATTTTGGGAAGGGCTTTTGTGTTGGCAATTTATTATTTAATACAGTTGAATATTTGGCTGATGTTAAGTTCATGAACCCGGGCAATTAAATTTAAATGACAAGTTATTTGACAAAATTATGGCTAATTTTGGGAAGGGCTTTTGTGTTGGCAATTTATTATTTAATACAGTTGAATATTTGGCTGATGTTAAGTTCATGAACCCGGGCAATTAAATTTAAATGACAAGTTATTTGACAAAATTATGGCTAATTTTGGGAAGGGCTTTTGTGTTGGCAATTTATTATTTAATACAGTTGAATATTTGGCTGATGTTAAGTTCATGAACCCGGGCAATTAAATTTAAATGACAAGTTATTTGACAAAATTATGGCTAATTTTGGGAAGGGCTTTTGTGTTGGCAATTTATTATTTAATACAGTTGAATATTTGGCTGATGTTAAGTTCATGAACCCGGGCAATTAAATTTAAATGACAAGTTATTTGACAAAATTATGGCTAATTTTGGGAAGGGCTTTTGTGTTGGCAATTTATTATTTAATACAGTTGAATATTTGGCTGATGTTAAGTTCATGAACCCGGGCAATTAAATTTAAATGACAAGTTATTTGACAAAATTATGGCTAATTTTGGGAAGGGCTTTTGTGTTGGCAATTTATTATTTAATACAGTTGAATATTTGGCTGATGTTAAGTTCATGAACCCGGGCAATTAAATTTAAATGACAAGTTATTTGACAAAATTATGGCTAATTTTGGGAAGGGCTTTTGTGTTGGCAATTTATTATTTAATACAGTTGAATATTTGGCTGATGTTAAGTTCATGAACCCGGGCAATTAAATTTAAATGACAAGTTATTTGACAAAATTATGGCTAATTTTGGGAAGGGCTTTTGTGTTGGCAATTTATTATTTAATACAGTTGAATATTTGGCTGATGTTAAGTTCATGAACCCGGGCAATTAAATTTAAATGACAAGTTATTTGACAAAATTATGGCTAATTTTGGGAAGGGCTTTTGTGTTGGCAATTTATTATTTAATACAGTTGAATATTTGGCTGATGTTAAGTTCATGAACCCGGGCAATTAAATTTAAATGACAAGTTATTTGACAAAATTATGGCTAATTTTGGGAAGGGCTTTTGTGTTGGCAATTTATTATTTAATACAGTTGAATATTTGGCTGATGTTAAGTTCATGAACCCGGGCAATTAAATTTAAATGACAAGTTATTTGACAAAATTATGGCTAATTTTGGGAAGGGCTTTTGTGTTGGCAATTTATTATTTAATACAGTTGAATATTTGGCTGATGTTAAGTTCATGAACCCGGGCAATTAAATTTAAATGACAAGTTATTTGACAAAATTATGGCTAATTTTGGGAAGGGCTTTTGTGTTGGCAATTTATTATTTAATACAGTTGAATATTTGGCTGATGTTAAGTTCATGAACCCGGGCAATTAAATTTAAATGACAAGTTATTTGACAAAATTATGGCTAATTTTGGGAAGGGCTTTTGTGTTGGCAATTTATTATTTAATACAGTTGAATATTTGGCTGATGTTAAGTTCATGAACCCGGGCAATTAAATTTAAATGACAAGTTATTTGACAAAATTATGGCTAATTTTGGGAAGGGCTTTTGTGTTGGCAATTTATTATTTAATACAGTTGAATATTTGGCTGATGTTAAGTTCATGAACCCGGGCAATTAAATTTAAATGACAAGTTATTTGACAAAATTATGGCTAATTTTGGGAAGGGCTTTTGTGTTGGCAATTTATTATTTAATACAGTTGAATATTTGGCTGATGTTAAGTTCATGAACCCGGGCAATTAAATTTAAATGACAAGTTATTTGACAAAATTATGGCTAATTTTGGGAAGGGCTTTTGTGTTGGCAATTTATTATTTAATACAGTTGAATATTTGGCTGATGTTAAGTTCATGAACCCGGGCAATTAAATTTAAATGACAAGTTATTTGACAAAATTATGGCTAATTTTGGGAAGGGCTTTTGTGTTGGCAATTTATTATTTAATACAGTTGAATATTTGGCTGATGTTAAGTTCATGAACCCGGGCAATTAAATTTAAATGACAAGTTATTTGACAAAATTATGGCTAATTTTGGGAAGGGCTTTTGTGTTGGCAATTTATTATTTAATACAGTTGAATATTTGGCTGATGTTAAGTTCATGAACCCGGGCAATTAAATTTAAATGACAAGTTATTTGACAAAATTATGGCTAATTTTGGGAAGGGCTTTTGTGTTGGCAATTTATTATTTAATACAGTTGAATATTTGGCTGATGTTAAGTTCATGAACCCGGGCAATTAAATTTAAATGACAAGTTATTTGACAAAATTATGGCTAATTTTGGGAAGGGCTTTTGTGTTGGCAATTTATTATTTAATACAGTTGAATATTTGGCTGATGTTAAGTTCATGAACCCGGGCAATTAAATTTAAATGACAAGTTATTTGACAAAATTATGGCTAATTTTGGGAAGGGCTTTTGTGTTGGCAATTTATTATTTAATACAGTTGAATATTTGGCTGATGTTAAGTTCATGAACCCGGGCAATTAAATTTAAATGACAAGTTATTTGACAAAATTATGGCTAATTTTGGGAAGGGCTTTTGTGTTGGCAATTTATTATTTAATACAGTTGAATATTTGGCTGATGTTAAGTTCATGAACCCGGGCAATTAAATTTAAATGACAAGTTATTTGACAAAATTATGGCTAATTTTGGGAAGGGCTTTTGTGTTGGCAATTTATTATTTAATACAGTTGAATATTTGGCTGATGTTAAGTTCATGAACCCGGGCAATTAAATTTAAATGACAAGTTATTTGACAAAATTATGGCTAATTTTGGGAAGGGCTTTTGTGTTGGCAATTTATTATTTAATACAGTTGAATATTTGGCTGATGTTAAGTTCATGAACCCGGGCAATTAAATTTAAATGACAAGTTATTTGACAAAATTATGGCTAATTTTGGGAAGGGCTTTTGTGTTGGCAATTTATTATTTAATACAGTTGAATATTTGGCTGATGTTAAGTTCATGAACCCGGGCAATTAAATTTAAATGACAAGTTATTTGACAAAATTATGGCTAATTTTGGGAAGGGCTTTTGTGTTGGCAATTTATTATTTAATACAGTTGAATATTTGGCTGATGTTAAGTTCATGAACCCGGGCAATTAAATTTAAATGACAAGTTATTTGACAAAATTATGGCTAATTTTGGGAAGGGCTTTTGTGTTGGCAATTTATTATTTAATACAGTTGAATATTTGGCTGATGTTAAGTTCATGAACCCGGGCAATTAAATTTAAATGACAAGTTATTTGACAAAATTATGGCTAATTTTGGGAAGGGCTTTTGTGTTGGCAATTTATTATTTAATACAGTTGAATATTTGGCTGATGTTAAGTTCATGAACCCGGGCAATTAAATTTAAATGACAAGTTATTTGACAAAATTATGGCTAATTTTGGGAAGGGCTTTTGTGTTGGCAATTTATTATTTAATACAGTTGAATATTTGGCTGATGTTAAGTTCATGAACCCGGGCAATTAAATTTAAATGACAAGTTATTTGACAAAATTATGGCTAATTTTGGGAAGGGCTTTTGTGTTGGCAATTTATTATTTAATACAGTTGAATATTTGGCTGATGTTAAGTTCATGAACCCGGGCAATTAAATTTAAATGACAAGTTATTTGACAAAATTATGGCTAATTTTGGGAAGGGCTTTTGTGTTGGCAATTTATTATTTAATACAGTTGAATATTTGGCTGATGTTAAGTTCATGAACCCGGGCAATTAAATTTAAATGACAAGTTATTTGACAAAATTATGGCTAATTTTGGGAAGGGCTTTTGTGTTGGCAATTTATTATTTAATACAGTTGAATATTTGGCTGATGTTAAGTTCATGAACCCGGGCAATTAAATTTAAATGACAAGTTATTTGACAAAATTATGGCTAATTTTGGGAAGGGCTTTTGTGTTGGCAATTTATTATTTAATACAGTTGAATATTTGGCTGATGTTAAGTTCATGAACCCGGGCAATTAAATTTAAATGACAAGTTATTTGACAAAATTATGGCTAATTTTGGGAAGGGCTTTTGTGTTGGCAATTTATTATTTAATACAGTTGAATATTTGGCTGATGTTAAGTTCATGAACCCGGGCAATTAAATTTAAATGACAAGTTATTTGACAAAATTATGGCTAATTTTGGGAAGGGCTTTTGTGTTGGCAATTTATTATTTAATACAGTTGAATATTTGGCTGATGTTAAGTTCATGAACCCGGGCAATTAAATTTAAATGACAAGTTATTTGACAAAATTATGGCTAATTTTGGGAAGGGCTTTTGTGTTGGCAATTTATTATTTAATACAGTTGAATATTTGGCTGATGTTAAGTTCATGAACCCGGGCAATTAAATTTAAATGACAAGTTATTTGACAAAATTATGGCTAATTTTGGGAAGGGCTTTTGTGTTGGCAATTTATTATTTAATACAGTTGAATATTTGGCTGATGTTAAGTTCATGAACCCGGGCAATTAAATTTAAATGACAAGTTATTTGACAAAATTATGGCTAATTTTGGGAAGGGCTTTTGTGTTGGCAATTTATTATTTAATACAGTTGAATATTTGGCTGATGTTAAGTTCATGAACCCGGGCAATTAAATTTAAATGACAAGTTATTTGACAAAATTATGGCTAATTTTGGGAAGGGCTTTTGTGTTGGCAATTTATTATTTAATACAGTTGAATATTTGGCTGATGTTAAGTTCATGAACCCGGGCAATTAAATTTAAATGACAAGTTATTTGACAAAATTATGGCTAATTTTGGGAAGGGCTTTTGTGTTGGCAATTTATTATTTAATACAGTTGAATATTTGGCTGATGTTAAGTTCATGAACCCGGGCAATTAAATTTAAATGACAAGTTATTTGACAAAATTATGGCTAATTTTGGGAAGGGCTTTTGTGTTGGCAATTTATTATTTAATACAGTTGAATATTTGGCTGATGTTAAGTTCATGAACCCGGGCAATTAAATTTAAATGACAAGTTATTTGACAAAATTATGGCTAATTTTGGGAAGGGCTTTTGTGTTGGCAATTTATTATTTAATACAGTTGAATATTTGGCTGATGTTAAGTTCATGAACCCGGGCAATTAAATTTAAATGACAAGTTATTTGACAAAATTATGGCTAATTTTGGGAAGGGCTTTTGTGTTGGCAATTTATTATTTAATACAGTTGAATATTTGGCTGATGTTAAGTTCATGAACCCGGGCAATTAAATTTAAATGACAAGTTATTTGACAAAATTATGGCTAATTTTGGGAAGGGCTTTTGTGTTGGCAATTTATTATTTAATACAGTTGAATATTTGGCTGATGTTAAGTTCATGAACCCGGGCAATTAAATTTAAATGACAAGTTATTTGACAAAATTATGGCTAATTTTGGGAAGGGCTTTTGTGTTGGCAATTTATTATTTAATACAGTTGAATATTTGGCTGATGTTAAGTTCATGAACCCGGGCAATTAAATTTAAATGACAAGTTATTTGACAAAATTATGGCTAATTTTGGGAAGGGCTTTTGTGTTGGCAATTTATTATTTAATACAGTTGAATATTTGGCTGATGTTAAGTTCATGAACCCGGGCAATTAAATTTAAATGACAAGTTATTTGACAAAATTATGGCTAATTTTGGGAAGGGCTTTTGTGTTGGCAATTTATTATTTAATACAGTTGAATATTTGGCTGATGTTAAGTTCATGAACCCGGGCAATTAAATTTAAATGACAAGTTATTTGACAAAATTATGGCTAATTTTGGGAAGGGCTTTTGTGTTGGCAATTTATTATTTAATACAGTTGAATATTTGGCTGATGTTAAGTTCATGAACCCGGGCAATTAAATTTAAATGACAAGTTATTTGACAAAATTATGGCTAATTTTGGGAAGGGCTTTTGTGTTGGCAATTTATTATTTAATACAGTTGAATATTTGGCTGATGTTAAGTTCATGAACCCGGGCAATTAAATTTAAATGACAAGTTATTTGACAAAATTATGGCTAATTTTGGGAAGGGCTTTTGTGTTGGCAATTTATTATTTAATACAGTTGAATATTTGGCTGATGTTAAGTTCATGAACCCGGGCAATTAAATTTAAATGACAAGTTATTTGACAAAATTATGGCTAATTTTGGGAAGGGCTTTTGTGTTGGCAATTTATTATTTAATACAGTTGAATATTTGGCTGATGTTAAGTTCATGAACCCGGGCAATTAAATTTAAATGACAAGTTATTTGACAAAATTATGGCTAATTTTGGGAAGGGCTTTTGTGTTGGCAATTTATTATTTAATACAGTTGAATATTTGGCTGATGTTAAGTTCATGAACCCGGGCAATTAAATTTAAATGACAAGTTATTTGACAAAATTATGGCTAATTTTGGGAAGGGCTTTTGTGTTGGCAATTTATTATTTAATACAGTTGAATATTTGGCTGATGTTAAGTTCATGAACCCGGGCAATTAAATTTAAATGACAAGTTATTTGACAAAATTATGGCTAATTTTGGGAAGGGCTTTTGTGTTGGCAATCCAATTTAAATGAAAGGTGTTCTTCGGATAATTTGAATTAATAACGAGTGCACTGCATAACGGCGCAGTGCACTTAATAACGAGTGCACTGCATAACGGCGCAGTGCACTTAATAACGAGTGCCCTACATAACGGCGCAGTGCACTTAATAACGAGTGCCCTACATAACGGCACAGTGCACTTAATAACGAGTGCCCTACATAACGACACAGTGCACTTTATAACGGCGCAGTGCACTTCATAAAGGTGTAGTGCACTTCATAAAGGTGTTAGTAATGCACTTCATAACGATGCAGTGCACTAAATGTTATATGCTTTTCTATATGCTATGATATATGTTATATGTTATGCTATATGCTATATGTTATATGTTATATGTTATGCTATACTACATGCTATGCTATATGCTATATGTTATATGTTATATGTTATATGATATGCTATAGTACATGCTATGCTATATGCTTTATGTTATATGCTATATGATATATGCTATATGCTATGCTATATGCTATATGCGATTTGCTATAAGCTATATGTTATATGTGATGCTATAGTACATGCTATGCTATATGCTATGCTATATGCTATGCTATATGCTATGCTATGCTATATGCTATGCTATATGCTATGCTATATGCTATGCTATATGCTATGCTATATGCTATGCTATATGCTATGCTATATGCTATGCTATATGCTATGCTATATGCTATGCTATATGCTATGCTATATGCTATGCTATATGCTATGCTATATGCTATGCTATATGCTATGCTATATGCTATGCTATATGCTATGCTATATGCTATGCTATATGCTATGCTATATGCTATGCTATATGCTATGCTATATGCTATGCTATATGCTATGCTATATGCTATGCTATATGCTATGCTATATGCTATGCTATATGCTATGCTATATGCTATGCTATATGCTATGCTATATGCTATGCTATATGCTATGCTATATGCTATGCTATATGCTATGCTATATGCTATGCTATATGCTATGCTATATGTTATGCTATATGCTATGCTATATGCTATGCTATATGCTATGCTATATGCTATGCTATATGCTATGCTATATGCTATGCTATATGCTATGCTATATGCTATGCTATATGCTATGCTATATGCTATGCTATATGCTATGCTATATGCTATGCTATATGCTATGCTATATGCTATGCTATATGCTATGCTATATGCTATGCTATATGCTATGCTATATGCTATGCTATATGCTATATGCTATGCTACATGCTATATGCGATTTGCTATAAGCTATATGTTATATGTTATGCTATAGTACATGCTATGCTATATGCTATGCTATATACTATTCTATATGCTATGCTATATGCTATGCTATATGCTATGCTATATGCTATGCTATATGCTATGCTATATGCTATGCTATATGCTATGCTATATGCTATGCTATATGATATGCTATATGCTATGCTATATGCTATGCTATATGTTATATGTTATGCTATAGTACATGCTATGCTATATGCTTTATGTTATATGTTATATGCTATATGCTATATGCTATATGCTATATGCTATATGATATATGCTATATGCTATATGCTATGCTATATGCTATAATCTATTTGCTATAAGCTATATGTTATATGTAATGTTATAGTACATGCTATGATATAGGCTATATGCTATATGCTATGCTATATGCTATGCTATATGCTATGCTACATGCTATGCTATATGCTATATGCTATATGCGATTTGCTATAAGCTATATGTTATATGTTATGATATAGTACATGCTATGCTATATGCTTTATGCTATATGCTATGTTATATGCTATTCTATATGCTATGCTATATGCTATGCTATGCTATATGCTATGCTATATGCTATGCTATATGCTATGCTATATGCTATGCTATATGCTATGCTATATGCTATGCTATATGCTATATGCTATGCTATACGCTATGCTATATGCTATGCTATATGCTATGCTATATGCTATGCTATATGCTATGCTATACGCTATGCTATACGCTATGCTATACGCTATGCTATGATATGCTATGCTATGCTATGCTGGGCTATGCTATGCTATGCTATGCTATGCTATGCTATGCTATGCTATGCTATGCTATGCTATGTTATGCTATGCTATGATATGCTATGTTATGCTATGCTATGCTATGTTATGCTATGCTATCCTATGCTGTGCTATGCTATGCTTTGCTATGCTATGCTATGCTATGATATGATATGCTATGTTATGCTATGCTATGCTATGCTATGTTATGCTATGCTATGCTATGCTATGCTATGCTATGCTTTGCTATGCTATGCTATGCTATGCTATGCTATGCTATGCTATGCTATGCTATGCTATGCTATGCTATGCTATGCTATGCTATGCTATGCTATGCTATGCTATGCTATGCTATGCTATGCTATGTTTGTCAAAATGTCATTTTGAAGTTTTGACATGTCATTTTGCAAAAATGTCATTTTCAAAATGAAATTATGAAATGTCATTTTGTCAAAATGTCAATGTGTCAATATGTCACTTTCAAATTGACACTTTGACATGTCTTTTTGTCAAAATGTCACTTTCGAATTGACATTTTGATGTGTCATTTTGCCAAAATGTCACTTTCAAATTGACACTTTGACATGTCTTTTTGTGAAAATGTCACTTTCTAATTGACACTTTGACATGTCATTTTGTCAAAATGTCACTTTCAAATTGACACTTCACATGTCTTTTTGTCAAAATGTCACCTTCGAATTGACATTTCGATGTGTCATTTTGTCAAAATGTCACTTTCAAATTGACACTTCACATGTCTTTTTGTCAAAATGTCACCTTCGAATTGACATTTCGATGTGTCATTTTGCCAAAATGTCACTTTCAAATTGACACTTTGACATGTCTTTATGTGAAAATGTCACTTTCTAATTGACACTTTGACATGTCATTTTGTCAAAATGTCACTTTCGAATTGACATTATAACATGTGTCATTTTGTCAAAATGTCATTGTGTCAAAATGTCACTTGACATGTCATTTTGCCTAAATGTCATTTTTAAATTGACATTTGACATTTTGACATGTCATTTTGCCAAAATGTCATTTTCAAATTGACATTTTGACATGTCAGTTTGCCAAAATGTCATTTTGAAAATGCATTTTCAAATTGACATTTTGACATGTCATTTTACCAAAATGTCATTTTGAAATTGACATTTTGACATTTGACATTTTGACATGTCATTTTGCCAAAATGTCATTTTTAAATTGACATTTTGACATGTTATTTTGCCAAAATGTCATATTCAAATTGACATTTTGACATGTCATTTTGCCAAAATGCTTTTTCATATTGACATTTTGACATGTCATTTTGCCAAAATGTCATTTTGAAAATGCATTTTCAAATTGACATTTTGACATGTCATTTTACCAAAATGTCATTTTGAAATTGACATTTTGACATGTCATTTTGCCAAAATGTCATTTTGAAATTGACATTTTGACATGTCATTTTGCCAAAATGATATTTTGAAAATGCATTTTCAAATTGACATTTTGACATGTCATTTTGCCAAAATGTCATTTTGAAATTGATATTTTGACATGTCATTTTGTCAAAATGTCATTTTGAAATTGACATTTTGACATGTCATTTTGCCAAAATGTCATTTTTAAATTGACATTTGACATTTTGACATGTCATTTTGCCAAAATTTCATTTACAAATTGACATTTTGACATGTCATTTTGGCAAAATGTCATTTTCAAATTGTTATTTTGTCATTTTGTCGAAATGTCATTTTGAAATTGACATTTTGACATGTCATTTTGCCAAAATGTCATTTTAAATTGACATTTGACATTTTGACATGTCATTTTGCCAAAATGTCATTTTGAAATTGACATTTTGACATGTCATTTTGCCAAAATGTCATTTTTAAATTGACATTTGACATTTTGACATGTCATTTTGCCAAAATTTCATTTACAAATTGACATTTTGACATGTCATTTTGGCAAAATGTCATTTTCAAATTGACATTTTGTCATTTTGTCGAAATGTCATTTTGAAATTGACATTTTGACATGTCATTTTGCCAAAATGTCATTTTAAATTGACATTTGACATTTTGACATGTCATTTTGCCAAAATGTCCTCATTTTAAAATTGACATTTTGACATGTCATTTTGCCAAAATGTCATTTTGAAACTGACATTTTGACATGTCATTTTGCCAAAATGTCATTTTTAAATTGACATTTGACATTTTGACATGTCATTTTGCCAAAATTTCATTTACAAATTGACATTTTGACATGTCATTTTGGCAAAATGTCATTTTCAAATTGTCATTTTGTCATTTTGTCGAAATGTCATTTTGATTAGATAGATTGATACTTCTTTTAGTGTTAAATTAACAGCAGATTCCAAATACAGTAACCGTTTTTACATATGATTTGTAGTTCTCGCGATATTTGGGTTCAAACACAACGTTTTTTGATATTTTACGAGATTTAAAGTATTTTTTATTGAAAAAGCAGACATAACTATTCCCAGTCCGTTTCTGTAACATTTAGAGAAAAGGTAACTTGTGATACTTCTTTTAGTGTTAAATTAACTGCAGATTCCAAATACAGTAACCGTTACTACATATGATTTGTAGTTCTCGCGATATTTGGGTTCAAACACAACGTTTTTTGATATTTTACGAGATTTAAAGTATTTTTTATTGAAAAAGCAGACATAACTATTCCCAGTCCGTTTCTGTAACATTTAGAGAAAAGGTAACTTGTGATACTTCTTTTAGTGTTAAATTAACAGCAGATTCCAAATACAGTAACCGTTTTTACATATGATTTGTAGTTCTCGCGATATTTGGGTTCAAACACAACGTTTTTTGATATTTTACGAGATTTAAAGTATTTTTTATTGAAAAAGCAGACATAACTATTCCCAGTCCGTTTCTGTAACATTTAGAGAAAAGGTAACTTGTGATACTTCTTTTAGTGTTAAATTAACAGCAGATTCCAAATACAGTAACCGTTTTTACATATTATTTGTAGTTCTCGCGATATTTGGGTTCAAACACAACGTTTTTTGATATTTTACGAGATTTAAAGTATTTTTTATTGAAAAAGCAGACATAACTATTCCCAGTCCGTTTCTGTAACATTTAGAGAAAAGGTAACTTGTGATACTTCTTTTAGTGTTAAATTAACAGCAGATTCCAAATACAGTAACCGTTTTTACATATGATTTGTAGTTCTCGCGATATTTGGGTTCAAACACAACGTTTTTTGATATTTTACGAGATTTAAAGTATTTTTTATTGAAAAAGCAGACATAACTATTCCCAGTCCGTTTCTGTAACATTTAGAGAAAAGGTAACTTGTGATACTTCTTTTAGTGTTAAATTAACAGCAGATTCCAAATACAGTAACCGTTTTTACATATGATTTGTAGTTCTCGCGATATTTGGGTTCAAACACAACGTTTTTTGATATTTTACGAGATTTAAAGTATTTTTTATTGAAAAAGCAGACATAACTATTCCCAGTCCGTTTCTGTAACATTTAGAGAAAAGGTAACTTGTGATACTTCTTTTAGTGTTAAATTAACAGCAGATTCCAAATACAGTAACCGTTTTTACATATGATTTGTAGTTCTCGCGATATTTGGGTTCAAACACAACGTTTTTTGATATTTTACGAGATTTAAAGTATTTTTTATTGAAAAAGCAGACATAACTATTCCCAGTCCGTTTCTGTAACATTTAGAGAAAAGGTAACTTGTGATACTTCTTTTAGTGTTAAATTAACTGCAGATTCCAAATACAGTAACCGTTACTACATATGATTTGTAGTTCTCGCGATATTTGGGTTCAAACACAACGTTTTTTGATATTTTACGAGATTTAAAGTATTTTTTATTGAAAAAGCAGACATAACTATTCCCAGTCCGTTTCTGTAACATTTAGAGAAAAGGTAACTTGTGATACTTCTTTTAGTGTTAAATTAACAGCAGATTCCAAATACAGTAACCGTTTTTACATATTATTTGTAGTTCTCGCGATATTTGGGTTCAAACACAACGTTTTTTGATATTTTACGAGATTTAAAGTATTTTTTATTGAAAAAGCAGACATAACTATTCCCAGTCCGTTTCTGTAACATTTAGAGAAAAGGTAACTTGTGATACTTCTTTTAGTGTTAAATTAACAGCAGATTCCAAATACAGTAACCGTTTTTACATATTATTTGTAGTTCTCGCGATATTTGGGTTCAAACACAACGTTTTTTGATATTTTACGAGATTTAAAGTATTTTTTATTGAAAAAGCAGACATAACTATTCCCAGTCCGTTTCTGTAACATTTAGAGAAAAGGTAACTTGTGATACTTCTTTTAGTGTTAAATTAACAGCAGATTCCAAATACAGTAACCGTTTTTACATATGATTTGTAGTTCTCGCGATATTTGGGTTCAAACACAACGTTTTTTGATATTTTACGAGATTTAAAGTATTTTTTATTGAAAAAGCAGACATAACTATTCCCAGTCCGTTTCTGTAACATTTAGAGAAAAGGTAACTTGTGATACTTCTTTTAGTGTTAAATTAACAGCAGATTCCAAATACAGTAACCGTTTTTACATATTATTTGTAGTTCTCGCGATATTTGGGTTCAAACACAACGTTTTTTGATATTTTACGAGATTTAAAGTATTTTTTATTGAAAAAGCAGACATAACTATTCCCAGTCCGTTTCTGTAACATTTAGAGAAAAGGTAACTTGTGATACTTCTTTTAGTGTTAAATTAACAGCAGATTCCAAATACAGTAACCGTTTTTACATATTATTTGTAGTTCTCGCGATATTTGGGTTCAAACACAACGTTTTTTGATATTTTACGAGATTTAAAGTATTTTTTATTGAAAAAGCAGACATAACTATTCCCAGTCCGTTTCTGTAACATTTAGAGAAAAGGTAACTTGTGATACTTCTTTTAGTGTTAAATTAACAGCAGATTCCAAATACAGTAACCGTTTTTACATATGATTTGTAGTTCTCGCGATATTTGGGTTCAAACACAACGTTTTTTGATATTTTACGAGATTTAAAGTATTTTTTATTGAAAAAGCAGACATAACTATTCCCAGTCCGTTTCTGTAACATTTAGAGAAAAGGTAACTTGTGATACTTCTTTTAGTGTTAAATTAACAGCAGATTCCAAATACAGTAACCGTTTTTACATATGATTTGTAGTTCTCGCGATATTTGGGTTCAAACACAACGTTTTTTGATATTTTACGAGATTTAAAGTATTTTTTATTGAAAAAGCAGACATAACTATTCCCAGTCCGTTTCTGTAACATTTAGAGAAAAGGTAACTTGTGATACTTCTTTTAGTGTTAAATTAACAGCAGATTCCAAATACAGTAACCGTTTTTACATATGATTTGTAGTTCTCGCGATATTTGGGTTCAAACACAACGTTTTTTGATATTTTACGAGATTTAAAGTATTTTTTATTGAAAAAGCAGACATAACTATTCCCAGTCCGTTTCTGTAACATTTAGAGAAAAGGTAACTTGTGATACTTCTTTTAGTGTTAAATTAACAGCAGATTCCAAATTCAGTAACCGTTTTTACATATGATTTGTAGTTCTCGCGATATTTCGGTTCAAACACAACGTTTTTTGATATTTTACGAGATTTAAAGTATTTTTTATTGAAAAAGCAGACATAACTATTCCCAGTCCGTTTCTGTAACATTTAGAGAAAAGTTAATTTGTGATACTTCTTTTAGTGTTAAATTAACAGCAGATTCCAAATACAGTAACCGTTTTTACATATTATTTGTAGTTCTCGCGATATTTGGGTTCAAACACAACGTTTTTTGATATTTTACGAGATTTAAAGTATTTTTTATTGAAAAAGCAGACATAACTATTCCCAGTCCGTTTCTGTAACATTTAGAGAAAAGGTAACTTGTGATACTTCTTTTAGTGTTAAATTAACAGCAGATTCCAAATACAGTAACCGTTTTTACATATGATTTGTAGTTCTCATGATATTTGGGTTCAAACACAACGTTTTTTGATATTTTACGAGATTTAAAGTATTTTTTATTGAAAAAGCAGACATAACTATTCCCAGTCCGTTTCTGTAACATTTAGAGAAAAGGTAACTTGTGATACTTCTTTTAGTGTTAAATTAACAGCAGATTCCAAATACAGTAACCGTTTTTACATATGATTTGTAGTTCTCGCGATATTTGGGTTCAAACACAACGTTTTTTGATATTTAACGAGATTTAAAGTATTTTTTATTGAAAAAGCAGACATAACTATTCCCAGTCCGTTTCTGTAACATTTAGAGAAAAGGTAACTTGTGATACTTCTTTTAGTGTTAAATTAACAGCAGATTCCAAATACAGTAACCGTTTTTACATATTATTTGTAGTTCTCGCGATATTTGGGTTCAAACACAACGTTTTTTGATATTTTACGAGATTTAAAGTATTTTTTATTGAAAAAGCAGACATAACTATTCCAAGTCCGTTTCTGTAACATTTAGAGAAAAGGTAATTTGTGATACTTCTTTTAGTGTTAAATTAACAGCAGATTCCAAATTCAGTAACCGTTTTTACATATGATTTGTAGTTCTCGCGATATTTCGGTTCAAACACAACGTTTTTTGATATTTTACGAGATTTAAAGTATTTTTTATTGAAAAAGCAGACATAACTATTCCCAGTCCGTTTCTGTAACATTTAGAGAAAAGTTAATTTGTGATACTTCTTTTAGTGTTAAATTAACAGCAGATTCCAAATTCAGTAACCGTTTTTACATATGATTTGTAGTTCTCGCGATATTTCGGTTCAAACACAACGTTTTTTGATATTTTACGAGATTTAAAGTATTTTTTATTGAAAAAGCAGACATAACTATTCCCAGTCCGTTTCTGTAACATTTAGAGAAAAGGTAACTTGTGATACTTCTTTTAGTGTTAAATTAACAGCAGATTCCAAATACAGTAACCGTTTTTACATATGATTTGTAGTTCTCGCGATATTTGGGTTCAAACACAACGTTTTTTGATATTTTACGAGATTTAAAGTATTTTTTATTGAAAAAGCAGACATAACTATTCCCAGTCCGTTTCTGTAACATTTAGAGAAAAGGTAACTTGTGATACTTCTTTTAGTGTTAAATTAACAGCAGATTCCAAATTCAGTAACCGTTTTTACATATGATTTGTAGTTCTCGCGATATTTCGGTTCAAACACAACGTTTTTTGATATTTTACGAGATTTAAAGTATTTTTTATTGAAAAAGCAGACATAACTATTCCCAGTCCGTTTCTGTAACATTTAGAGAAAAGGTAACTTGTGATACTTCTTTTAGTGTTAAATTAACAGCAGATTCCAAATACAGTAACCGTTTTTACATATGATTTGTAGTTCTCGCGATATTTGGGTTCAAACACAACGTTTTTTGATATTTTACGAGATTTAAAGTATTTTTTATTGAAAAAGCAGACATAACTATTCCCAGTCCGTTTCTGTAACATTTAGAGAAAAGGTAACTTGTGATACTTCTTTTAGTGTTAAATTAACAGCAGATTCCAAATACAGTAACCGTTTTTACATATGATTTGTAGTTCTCGCGATATTTGGGTTCAAACACAACGTTTTTTGATATTTTACGAGATTTAAAGTATTTTTTATTGAAAAAGCAGACATAACTATTCCCAGTCCGTTTCTGTAACATTTAGAGAAAAGGTAACTTGTGATACTTCTTTTAGTGTTAAATTAACAGCAGATTCCAAATACAGTAACCGTTACTACATATGATTTGTAGTTCTCGCGATATTTGGGTTCAAACACAACGTTTTTTGATATTTTACGAGATTTAAAGTATTTTTTATTGAAAAAGCAGACATAACTATTCCCAGTCCGTTTCTGTAACATTTAGAGAAAAGGTAACTTGTGATACTTCTTTTAGTGTTAAATTAACAGCAGATTCCAAATACAGTAACCGTTTTTACATATTATTTGTAGTTCTCGCGATATTTGGGTTCAAACACAACGTTTTTTGATATTTTACGAGATTTAAAGTATTTTTTATTGAAAAAGCAGACATAACTATTCCCAGTCCGTTTCTGTAACATTTAGAGAAAAGGTAACTTGTGATACTTCTTTTAGTGTTAAATTAACAGCAGATTCCAAATACAGTAACCGTTTTTACATATTATTTGTAGTTCTCGCGATATTTGGGTTCAAACACAACGTTTTTTGATATTTTACGAGATTTAAAGTATTTTTTATTGAAAAAGCAGACATAACTATTCCCAGTCCGTTTCTGTAACATTTAGAGAAAAGGTAACTTGTGATACTTCTTTTAGTGTTAAATTAACAGCAGATTCCAAATACAGTAACCGTTTTTACATATGATTTGTAGTTCTCGCGATATTTGGGTTCAAACACAACGTTTTTTGATATTTTACGAGATTTAAAGTATTTTTTATTGAAAAAGCAGACATAACTATTCCCAGTCCGTTTCTGTAACATTTAGAGAAAAGGTAACTTGTGATACTTCTTTTAGTGTTAAATTAACAGCAGATTCCAAATACAGTAACCGTTTTTACATATGATTTGTAGTTCTCGCGATATTTGGGTTCAAACACAACGTTTTTTGATATTTTACGAGATTTAAAGTATTTTTTATTGAAAAAGCAGACATAACTATTCCCAGTCCGTTTCTGTAACATTTAGAGAAAAGGTAACTTGTGATACTTCTTTTAGTGTTAAATTAACAGCAGATTCCAAATACAGTAACCGTTTTTACATATTATTTGTAGTTCTCGCGATATTTGGGTTCAAACACAACGTTTTTTGATATTTTACGAGATTTAAAGTATTTTTTATTGAAAAAGCAGACATAACTATTCCCAGTCCGTTTCTGTAACATTTAGAGAAAAGGTAACTTGTGATACTTCTTTTAGTGTTAAATTAACAGCAGATTCCAAATACAGTAACCGTTTTTACATATGATTTGTAGTTCTCGCGATATTTGGGTTCAAACACAACGTTTTTTGATATTTTACGAGATTTAAAGTATTTTTTATTGAAAAAGCAGACATAACTATTCCCAGTCCGTTTCTGTAACATTTAGAGAAAAGGTAACTTGTGATACTTCTTTTAGTGTTAAATTAACAGCAGATTCCAAATACAGTAACCGTTTTTACATATGATTTGTAGTTCTCGCGATATTTGGGTTCAAACACAACGTTTTTTGATATTTTACGAGATTTAAAGTATTTTTTATTGAAAAAGCAGACATAACTATTCCCAGTCCGTTTCTGTAACATTTAGAGAAAAGGTAACTTGTGATACTTCTTTTAGTGTTAAATTAACAGCAGATTCCAAATACAGTAACCGTTTTTACATATTATTTGTAGTTCTCGCGATATTTGGGTTCAAACACAACGTTTTTTGATATTTTACGAGATTTAAAGTATTTTTTATTGAAAAAGCAGACATAACTATTCCCAGTCCGTTTCTGTAACATTTAGAGAAAAGGTAACTTGTGATACTTCTTTTAGTGTTAAATTAACAGCAGATTCCAAATACAGTAACCGTTTTTACATATGATTTGTAGTTCTCGCGATATTTGGGTTCAAACACAACGTTTTTTGATATTTTACGAGATTTAAAGTATTTTTTATTGAAAAAGCAGACATAACTATTCCCAGTCCGTTTCTGTAACATTTAGAGAAAAGGTAACTTGTGATACTTCTTTTAGTGTTAAATTAACAGCAGATTCCAAATACAGTAACCGTTTTTACATATTATTTGTAGTTCTCGCGATATTTGGGTTCAAACACAACGTTTTTTGATATTTTACGAGATTTAAAGTATTTTTTATTGAAAAAGCAGACATAACTATTCCCAGTCCGTTTCTGTAACATTTAGAGAAAAGGTAACTTGTGATACTTCTTTTAGTGTTAAATTAACAGCAGATTCCAAATACAGTAACCGTTTTTACATATGATTTGTAGTTCTCGTGATATTTGGGTTCAAACACAACGTTTTTTGATATTTTACGAGATTTAAAGTATTTTTTATTGAAAAAGCAGACATAACTATTCCCAGTCCGTTTCTGTAACATTTAGAGAAAAGGTAACTTGTGATACTTCTTTTAGTGTTAAATTAACAGCAGATTCCAAATACAGTAACCGTTTTTACATATGATTTGTAGTTCTCGCGATATTTGGGTTCAAACACAACGTTTTTTGATATTTAACGAGATTTAAAGTATTTTTTATTGAAAAAGCAGACATAACTATTCCCAGTCCGTTTCTGTAACATTTAGAGAAAAGGTAACTTGTGATACTTCTTTTAGTGTTAAATTAACAGCAGATTCCAAATACAGTAACCGTTTTTACATATTATTTGTAGTTCTCGCGATATTTGGGTTCAAACACAACGTTTTTTGATATTTTACGAGATTTAAAGTATTTTTTATTGAAAAAGCAGACATAACTATTCCAAGTCCGTTTCTGTAACATTTAGAGAAAAGGTAATTTGTGATACTTCTTTTAGTGTTAAATTAACAGCAGATTCCAAATTCAGTAACCGTTTTTACATATGATTTGTAGTTCTCGCGATATTTCGGTTCAAACACAACGTTTTTTGATATTTTACGAGATTTAAAGTATTTTTTATTGAAAAAGCAGACATAACTATTCCCAGTCCGTTTCTGTAACATTTAGAGAAAAGTTAATTTGTGATACTTCTTTTAGTGTTAAATTAACAGCAGATTCCAAATTCAGTAACCGTTTTTACATATGATTTGTAGTTCTCGCGATATTTCGGTTCAAACACAACGTTTTTTGATATTTTACGAGATTTAAAGTATTTTTTATTGAAAAAGCAGACATAACTATTCCCAGTCCGTTTCTGTAACATTTAGAGAAAAGGTAACTTGTGATACTTCTTTTAGTGTTAAATTAACAGCAGATTCCAAATACAGTAACCGTTTTTACATATGATTTGTAGTTCTCGCGATATTTGGGTTCAAACACAACGTTTTTTGATATTTTACGAGATTTAAAGTATTTTTTATTCGACCTAAATTGAACTAAAATCAGCCAGATGTCCGTCCATTAACTACATATATTTTTTAATAATCGGTATGAAATAATTACAAAAGTTAATAAAGCTAACAAAATAATAAATATACAAACTAGATAAATAAATGCTGTATCACAACACAATTCCGCCTCTTTCTTCAAGTCTTGCTGTTTATGGTAACCAGCTGACGGCGGCCAGACAATTCTTAGGTAACCATAATTAGCTCCGGACCAACAACCTAACAGTTCCTCTTAGTCTCTTCAACAATCGGACCACTTTATCATGGCCCATCCCGTGTAGACTCTTCCCGTTAACCGCGAGTATCTGGTTCCCCCGTCTCAATCTACCGTCGTCCACTGCCGCCCCCTTCGCGTAGACTGTCTTTACGTAGATAGGGAGGTTACCATGGGGACTGCCGTAACCGCCCACAATAGAGAATCCCAGACCCTGGGAACCCCGCTGGAGAGTTACCGTGGTAACCAAATCACTGAAAATAAAAGTTAGTTATATTATATTTGATTTAACGAAAACTACAGAACCTAAAAGGTTATTAAGACCAAGATGTTGCGATCAGTGACGATCTGATAAAAAAAAAGAAATTCAACTGACCCAGAATTTAACTGTTCGTGTTGTTTCTCAATATTGTCCAACTCCATCGTATCTTGACTTGACTGACTAACTTCTGTTGTTTTTGATTCTGCGAAATGAAATAGAAACAAATAAAATAGTCATATAGAAATTCACACAACTTCTTAGGAAGCCAACCACTTACACGAAATTATAAAGAAAGTCAATTAAATGAATACTGGATATAAACAAATAACTATGTTTATGACTTATTGCTGTTTGTATTGCGTGTGTGTGTGTATGCCGAGTGTTTGTGGCTGTGGCATAGCGCGGCCTTCCAGTAAGTAGGCCGAGTTAATATACAATTAATTTACATTTTAGAATGATAATCAACTAATAAACAAACAGCTGGGAAGCAGCACTACAAACTCGGATCGATTACTTTTTCCGTGTAATATATTTATAGCTTTATCAAAACCGGCAGTATAGGCCTACAGTGCCGCGCAATTACTGTGAAATGTTAAACAGTTTAGGATTCATTGAGTCAGCAAACATAAATAAATATTTAACATATAAACCTGAAGGTAGGCCTGTAGGTGATTCCTCTTTGTAGTATCCCTAGGCCACGGATTCCAGAGGGGAGGACCACATTAATTCAGTCATTCTAGAACACCGACCCTGGGAATTGTATAATAATAAAATAATATAATAATATACATTGACTTTATCTAGTTCAGTTAGTTAATCTCAATCACAAAATAATAATATACACACTCATAATGAATTACCTTTGTAACAATAATTGTCTGTCCCAACTCTTTAATATTATTAAATTGCAAATGGCCGGCCGGTAATTCTTGTAAGGAATCCTGGAGAATGGACGGCTTCTTTATAATAATGCAGATACTATTCGTGAATAAAAACCAAACTGAACTCTATAAGTAATAAGTTAAACCAGACCACCGCACCGAGTGAATTATTACAACAAAGCGAAAGTGTTAAAAGTTTAAAGAAAGTTTAAAGTGATAGAATTTGTGCGGAGCTATATTAATATATTTTCGTTGTCTATAACACAACAAAGGTAACAAGTGTCTGGCCATTGACCTACAATGGAACTCACAACCACCCAACCCACCCACACAATGAACGAAGCAGAGTACGTTGTATGACAGCCCGCCAGGCTGGCGCCTCCTACAACTAACATGCACACGCAGCTCGGCCACCTTGGCAATATTGGTTGTAAAATTCTGTTGTAAATATTTTCGAAGTCAATAAATAATTACACTTGAAATGCACTGTAGAGGGGTGGGGAGGTGTTACCGATGTCGCCCGGTGAATCTGAGCGTTTTTGGTGATCATTTCCTTAAAACATATTTTTTAAGCTCTATCTCGTGGTGTCGGTTAGAACGCGCGAAAGCGAAAATCGATGGTCATTTTTGAAAAAAATCGGAAGTTATTTGACAAAATGATGGCTAATTTTGGGAAGGGCTTTTGTGTTGGCAATCCAATTTAAATGAAAGGTGTTCTTCGGATAATTTGAATTAATAACGAGTGCCTTACATAACGGCGCAGTGCACTTAAAAACGAGTGCACTGCATAACGGCGCAGTGCACTTAATAACGAGTGCCCTACATAACGGCGCAATGCACTTAATAACGAGTGCCCTACATAACGGCACAGTGCACTTTATAACGGCGCAGTGCACTTCATAAAGGTGTAGTGCACTTCATAAAGGTGTTAGTAATGCACTTCATAACGATGCAGTGCACTAAATGTTATATGCTTTTCTATATGCTATGATATATGTTATATGTTATGCTATAGTACATGCTATGCTATATGCTATTCTATATGCTATGCTATATGTTATATGCTATAAGCTATATGTTATATGTTATGCTATAGTACATGCTATGCTATATGCTTTATGCTATATGCTATATGCTATGCTGTAAGCTATATGCTATACTATATGCTATGCTATATGCTATATGTTATATGTTATGCTATAGTACATGCTATGCTATATGCTTTATGTTATATGCTATATGCTATATGCTATATGCTATGCTATATGCGATTTGCTATAAGCTATATGTTATATGTTATGCTATAGTACATGCTATGCTATATGCTTTATGCTATATGCTATGTTATATGCTATTCTATATGCTATGCTATATGCTATGCTATGCTATATGCTATGCTATATGCTATGCTATATGCTATGCTATATGCTATGCTATATGCTATGCTATATGCTATGCTATATGCTATGCTATATGCTATGCTATACGCTATGCTATACGCTATGCTATGCTATATGCTATGCTATATGCTATGCTATATGCTATGCTATATGCTATGCTATATGCTATGCTATATGCTATGCTATATGCTATGCTATATGCTATGCTATATGCTATGCTATATGCTATGCTATGCTATGCTATGCTATGCTATGCTATGCTATGCTATGCTATGCTATGCTATATGCTATGCTATATGCTATGCTATACGCTATGCTATACGCTATGCTATGCTATATGCTATGCTATATGCTATGCTATATGCTATGCTATATGCTATGCTATATGCTATGCTATATGCTATGCTATATGCTATGCTATATTCTATGCTATATGCTATGCTATATGCTATGCTATGCTATGCTATGCTATGCTATGCTATGCTATGCTATGCTATGCTATGATATGATATGCTATGTTATGCTATGCTATGCTATGCTATGCTATGCTATGCTATGCTATGCTATGCTATGCTATGCTATGCTATGCTATGCTATGATATGATATGCTATGCTTTGCTATGCTATGCTATGCTATGCTATGATATGATATGCTATGTTATGCTATGCTCTGCTATGCTATGTTATGCTATGCTATGCTATGCTATGCTTTGCTATGCTATGCTATGCTATGCTATGCTATGCTATGCTATGCTATGCTATGCTATGCTATGCTATGCTATGCTATGATATGATATGCTATGTTATGCTATGCTCTGCTATGCTATGTTATGCTATGCTATGCTATGCTATGCTTTGCTATGCTATGCTATGCTATGCTATGCTATGCTATGCTATGCTATGCTATGATATGCTATGCTATGCTATGCTATGCTATGCTACGCTATGCTATGCTATGCTATGCTATGCTATGCTATGCTATGATATGCTATGCTATGCTATGCTATGCTATGATATGATATGATATGTTATGCTATGCTATGCTATGCTATGCTATGCTATGCTATGCTATGCTATGCTATGATATGATATGCTATGCTTTGCTATGCTATGCTATGCTATGCTATGATATGATATGCTATGTTATGCTATGCTATGCTCTGCTATGCTATGTTATGCTATGCTTTGCTATGCTATGCTATGCTATGCTATGATATGATATGCTATGCTTTGCTATGCTATGCTATGCTATGCTATGATATGATATGCTATGTTATGCTATGCTCTGCTATGCTATGTTATGCTATGCTATGCTATGCTATGCTTTGCTATGCTATGCTATGCTATGCTATGCTATGCTATGCTATGCTATGCTATGCTATGCTATGCTATGCTATGCTATGCTATGCTATGCTATGCTATGCTATGATATGATATGCTATGTTATGCTATGCTCTGCTATGCTATGTTATGCTATGCTATGCTATGCTATGCTTTGCTATGCTATGCTATGCTATGCTATGCTATGCTATGCTATGCTATGATATGCTATGCTATGCTATGCTATGCTATGCTATGCTATGCTATGCTATGCTATGCTATGCTATGATATGATATGATATGTTATGCTATGCTATGCTATGCTATGCTATGCTATGCTATGCTATGCTATGATATGATATGCTATGCTTTGCTATGCTATGCTATGCTATGCTATGATATGATATGCTATGTTATGCTATGCTATGCTCTGCTATGCTATGTTATGCTATGCTTTGCTATGCTATGCTATGCTATGCTATGATATGATATGCTATGTTATGCTATGCTATGCTCTGCTATGCTATGTTATGCTATGCTATGCTATGCTATGCTTTGCTATGCTATGCTATGCATGCTATGCTATGCTATGCTATGCTATGCTATGCTATGCTATGCTATGCTATGCTATGCTATGCTATGCTATGCTATGCTATGCTATGATATGCTATGCTATGTTATGCTATGCTATGCTATGCTATGTTATGCTATGCTATGCTATGCTATGCTTTGCTATGCTATGCTATGCTACGCTATGCTATGCTATGCTATGCTATGCTATGATATGCTATGCTATGCTATGCTATGCTATGCTATGCTATGCTATGCTATGCTATGCTATGCTATGTTATGTTTGTCAAAATGTCATTTTGAAATTTTGACATGTCATTTTGCAAAAATGTCATTTTCAAAATGAAATTATGAAATGTCATTTTGTCAAAATGTCAATGTGTCAATATGTCACTTTCAAATTGACACTTTGACATGTCTTTTTGTCAAAATGTCACTTTCGAATTGACATTTTGATGTGTCATTTTGCCAAAATGTCACTTTCAAATTGACACTTTGACATGTCTTTTTGTGAAAATGTCACTTTCGAATTGACATTTTGACATGTCATTTTGCCAAAATGTCACTTTCGAATAGACATTTTGACATGTCATTTTGCCAACATGTCACTTTCAAATTGACATTTTGATGTGTCATTTTGCCAAAATGTCACTTTCAAATTGACACTTTGACATGTCTTTTTGTGAAAATGTCACTTTCGAATTGACATTTTGACATGTCATTTTGCCAAAATGTCACTTTCGAATAGACATTTTGACATGTCATTTTGCCAACATGTCACTTTCAAATTGACATTTTGACATGTCATTTTGCCAAAATGTCACTTTCAAATTGACAGTTTGACATGTCATTTTGTCAAAATGTCACTTTCAAATTGACACTTTGACATGTCATTTTGCCAAAATGTCACTTTCAAATTGACATTTTGACATGTCATTTTGCCAAAATGTCACTTTCGAATTGACATTTTGACATGTCATTTTGCCAAAATGTCACTTTCGAATAGACATGTTGACATGTCATTATGCCAACATGTCACTTTCAAATTGACACTTTAACATGTCATTTTGCCAAAATGTCAATGTGTCAAAATGTCACTTGACATGTCATTTTGCCAAAATGTCACTTTCAAATTGACATTTTGACATGTCATTTTGCCAAAATGTCACTTTCGAATTGACATTTTGACATGTCATTTTGCCAAAATGTCACTTTCGAATTGACATTTTGACATGTCATTTTGCCAAAATGTCAATGTGTCAAAATGTCACTTGACATGTCATTTTGCCAAAATGTCACTTTCGAATAGACATTTTGACATGTCATTTTGCCAACATGTCACTTTCAAATTGACACTTTAACATGTCATTTTGCAAAAATGTCAGTTTCAAGTTGACATTTTGACATGTCATTTTGCCAAAATGTCACTTTCGAATTGACATTTTGACATGTCATTTTGCCAAAACGTCAATGTGTCAATATGTCACTTTCAAATTGACAGTTTGACATGTCATTGTTTCAAAAAGTCACTTTCAAATTGACACTTTGACTTGTCATTTTGCCAAAATGTCACTTTCAAATTGATATTTTGACATGTCATTTTGCCAAAATGTCACTTTCGAATTGACATTTTGACATGTCATTTTGCCAAAATGTTACTTACGAATAGACATTTTGACATGTCATTTTGCCAACATGTCACTTTCATATTGACATTTTGACATGTCATTTTGCCAAAATGTAACTTTCAAATTGACACTTTAACATGTCACTTTCGAATTGACATTTAGGACATGTCATTTTGCCAAAATGTAACTTTCGAATTGACATTTTGACATGTCATTTTGTCAAAATGTCAATGTGTCAATATGTCACTTTCAAATTGACAGTTTGACATGTCATTTTGTCAAAATGTCACTTTCAAATTGACATTATGACATGTCATTTTGCCAAAATGTCATTTTCAAATTGACATTTTGACAGGTAATTTTGCCAAAAAGTCACTTTCGAATTGACATTTTGACATGTCATTATGTCAAAATGTCATTTTTAAAAAGCAAACATAACTATTCCCAGTCCGTTTCTGTAACATTTAGAGAAAAGTTCACTTGTGATACTTCTTTTAGTGTTAAATTAACAGCAGATTCCAAATACAGTAACCGTTTTTACATATGATTTGTAGTTCTCGCGATATTTGGGTTCAAACACAACGTTTTTTGATATTTTACGAGATTTAAAGTATTTTTTATTGAAAAAGCAGACATAACTATTCCCAGTCCGTTTCTGTAACATTTAGAGAAAAGGTAACTTGTGATACTTCTTTTAGTGTTAAATTAACAGCAGATTCCAAATACAGTAACCGTTTTTACATATGATTTGTAGTTCTCGCGATATTTGGGTTCAAACACAACGTTTTTTGATATTTTACGAGATTTAAAGTATTTTTTATTGAAAAAGCAGACATAACTATTCCCAGTCCGTTTCTGTAACATTTAGAGAAAAGGTAACTTGTGATACTTCTTTTAGTGTTAAATTAACAGCAGATTCCAAATACAGTAACCGTTTTTACATATGATTTGTAGTTCTCGCGATATTTGGGTTCAAACACAACGTTTTTTGATATTTTACGAGATTTAAAGTATTTTTTATTGAAAAAGCAGACATAACTATTCCCAGTCCGTTTCTGTAACATTTAGAGAAAAGTTAACTTGTGATACTTCTTTTAGTGTTAAATTAACAGCAGATTCCAAATTCAGTAACCGTTTTTACATATGATTTGTAGTTCTCGCGATATTTGGGTTCAAACACAACGTTTTTTGATATTTTACGAGATTTAAAGTATTTTTTATTGAAAAAGCAGACATAACTATTCCCAGTCCGTTTCTGTAACATTTAGAGAAAAGGTAACTTGTGATACTTCTTTTAGTGTTAAATTAACAGCAGATTCCAAATACAGTAACCGTTTTTACATATGATTTGTAGTTCTCGCGATATTTCGGTTCAAACACAACGTTTTTTGATATTTTACGAGATTTAAAGTATTTTTTATTGAAAAAGCAGACATAACTATTCCCAGTCCGTTTCTGTAACATTTAGAGAAAAGGTAACTTGTGATACTTCTTTTAGTGTTAAATTAACAGCAGATTCCAAATACAGTAACCGTTTTTACATATGATTTGTAGTTCTCGCGATATTTGGGTTCAAACACAACGTTTTTTGATATTTTACGAGATTTAAAGTATTTTTTATTGAAAAAGCAGACATAACTGTTCCGAGTCCGTTTCTGTAACATTTAGAGAAAAGGTAACTACTGTTCAATTTATTTTATAACGCTCTATAATCTTTTATTAAATAATTGAGCAATAAATAAGTACAGTAGTGTTACAAAATAAATTGAACTGTAGTATTTTACTATATTGCTTCCATAGTTACTGCAATTCAATTTACTGTACTCTTCAACTCCTGATACCGCCTTTCTCAATGTTAAATAAATTAGTGTTATCGAATATTTATTACGTAACTAGAGAGCCTCTTAACAATATAAACTAATATTGGATATGGAGTTCCGTTATGGAATTCGCCTTGCAGACACTAAATTTGCAATAACTTTTGAGTGTTTAAATGGATTTTGCTCAAATTACTTGCAAACCTTTTCTACTTCAGTGCCCTTTTAATACTTGCAACAAAATATAACAAATTCCACAAATGATTTTATTTTACATTTTTCGCTGTGAAAAACTAAAATCAATGCAATGATACTTTTTTTCCCTATAGGAAAAAAGTGCAACTTTTTCTCCCGATATTGGGGTAAATTCAAGTGAAAATGTAACAATTTAAGAATAAAAACTGTAAGGTTTTCGTATCCACGGAATCGACCTAAATTGAACTAAAATCAGCCAGATGTCCGTCCATTAACTACATATATTTTTTAATAATCGGTATGAAATAATTACAAAAGTTAATAAAGCTAACAAAATAATAAATATACAAACTAGATAAATAAATACTGTATCACAACACAATTCCGCCTCTTTCTTCAAGTCTTGCTGTTTATGGTAACCAGCTGACGGCGGCCAGACAATTCTTAGGTAACCATAATTAGCTCCGGACCAACAACCTAACAGTTCCTCTTAGTCTCTTCAACAATCGGACCACTTTATCATGGCCCATCCCGTGTAGACTCTTCCCGTTAACCGCGAGTATCTGGTTCCCCCGTCTCAATCTACCGTCGTCCACTGCCGCCCCCTTCGCGTAGACTGTCTTTACGTAGATAGGGAGGTTACCATGGGGACTGCCGTAACCGCCCACAATAGAGAATCCCAGACCCTCGGAACCCCGCTGGAGAGTTACCGTGGTAACCAAATCACTGAAAATAAAAGTTAGTTAGATTATATTTGATTTTACGAAAACTACCGAACCTAAAAGGTTATTAAGACCAAGATGTTGCGATCAGTGACGATCTGATAAAAAAAAAGAAATTCAACTGACCCAGAATTTAACTGTTCGTGTTGTTTCTCAATATTGTCCAACTCCATCGTATCTTGACTTGACTGACTAACTTCTGTTGTTTTTGAATCTGCGAAATGAAATAGAAACAAATAAAATAGTCATCTAGAAATTCACACAACTTCTTAGGAAGCCAACCACTTACACGAAATTATAAAGAAAGTCAATTAAATGAATACTGGATATAAACAAATAACTATGTTTATGACTTATTGCTGTTTGTATTGCGTGTGTGTGTGTATGCCGAGTGTTTGTGGCTGTGGCATAGCGCGGCCTTCCAGTAAGTAGGCCGAGTTAATATACAATTAATTTACATTTTAGAATGATAATCAACTAATAAACAAACAGCTGGGAAGCAGCACTACAAACTCGGATCGATTACTTTTTCCGTGTAATATATTTATAGCTTTATCAAAACCGGCAGTATAGGCCTACAGTGCCGCGCGCAATTACTGTGAAATGTTAAACAGTTTAGGATTCATTGAGTCAGCAAACATAAATAAATATTTAACATATAAACCTGAAGGTAGGCCTGTTGGTGATTCCTCTTTGTAGTATTCCTTGGCGTAATCCTGATACAGTCTCTCAAAGTCTCCCTTGTAAACAACATCCTCAGGGTCGGCCTCACTGACAGCACCACTACCATCGGCGTTGGCTTCCCCATCCAATGGACTGTCTACAGACCCAGACAGGTCGAGCTGCAGAGACGGGGGGGTTGAACACAAATAGACCCGAGGTGGTGAACGCGAGCTGGAGGTGGTGGGAACGGAAGGCCACGGATTCCAGAGGGGAGGACAACATTAATTCAGTCATTCTAGAACACCGACCCTGGGAATTGTATAATAATAAAATAATATAATAATATACATTGACTTTATCTAGTTCAGTTAGTTAATCTCAATCACAAAATAATAATATACACACTCATAATGAATTACCTTTGTAACAATAATTGTCTGTCCCAACTCTTTAATATTATTAAATTGCAAATGGCCGGCCGGTAATTCTTGTAAGGAATCCTGGAGAATGGACGGCTTCTTTATAATAATGCAGATACTATTCGTGAATAAAAACCAAACTGAACTCTAAGTAATAAGTTAAACCAGACCACCGCACCGTGAATTATTACAACAAAGCGAAAGTGTTAAAAGTTTAAAGAAAGTTTAAAGTGATAGAATTTGTGCAGAGCTATATTAATATATTTTCTGTGTCTATAACACAACAAAGGTAACAAGTGTCTGGCCATTGACCTACATTGGAACTCACAAGCAACCAACCCACCCACACAATGAACGAAGCACAGTACGTTGTATGTCAGCCCGCCAGGCTGGCGCCTCCTACAACACACGCAGCTCAGCAGCCACCTTGTCAATATTGGTTGTAAAATTCTGTTGTAAATATTTTCGAAGTCAATAAATAATTACACTTGAAATGCACTGTAGAGGGGTGGGGAGGTGTTAGCGATGTCGCCCGGTGAATCTGAGCGTTTTTGGTGATCATTTCCTTAAAACATATTTTTTATGCTCTATCTCGTGGTGTGGGTTAGAACGCGCGAAAGCGAAAATCGATGGTCATTTTTGAAAAAAATCTGAAGTTATTTCGGTAAATTGCGGCTAATTAACGGAAGGGCTTTTGTGTTGGCAATCCAATTTAAATGAAAGGTGTTCTTCGGATAATTTGAATTAATAACGAGTGCCTTACATAACGGCGCAGTGCACTTAATAACGAGCGCACTGCATAACGGCGCAGTGCACTTAATAACGAGTGCCCTACATAACGGCACAATGCAATTAATAACGAGTGCCCTACATAACAGCACAGTGCACTTAATAACGAGTGCACTGCATAACGGCACAGTGCACTTTATAACGGCGCAGTGCACTTCATAAAGGTGTAGTGCACTTCATAAAGGTGTTAGTAATGCACTTCATAACGATGCAGTGCACTAAATGTTATATGCTTTTCTATATGCTATGATATATGTTATATGTTATGCTATAGTACATGCTATGTTATATGCTATTCTATATGCTATGCTATATGTTATATGCTATAAGCTATATGTTATATGTTATGCTATAGTACATGCTATGCTATATGCTTTATGCTATATGCTTTATGCTATATGCTTTATGCTATATGCTATATGCTATGCTGTATGCTATATGCTATACTATATGCTATGCTATATGCTATATGTTATATGTTATGCTATAGTACATGCTATGCTATATGCTTTATGTTATATGATATATGCTATATGATATATGCTATATGCTATGCTATATGCTATATGCGATTTGCTATAAGCTATATGTTATATGTTATGCTATAGTACATGCTATGCTATATGCTATATGCTATTCTATATGCTATGCTATATGCTATGCTATATGCTATGCTACATGCTATATGCGATTTGCTATAAGCTATATGTTATATGTTATGCTATAGTACATGCTATGATATATGCTATGCTATATGCTATGCTATATGCTATGCTATATGCTATGCTATATGCTATGCTATATGCTATGCTATATGCTATGCTATATGCTATGCTATATGCTATGCTATATGCTATGCTATATGCTATGCTATATGATATGCTATATGCTATGCTATATGCTATGCTATATGCTATGCTATATGCTATGCTATATGATATGCTATATGCTATGCTATATGCTATGCTATATGCTATGCTATATTTTATATGTTATGCTATAGTACATGCTATGCTATATGCTTTATGTTATATGCTATATGCTATATGCTATATGATATATGCTATATGCTATGCTATATGCTATAATCTATTTGCTATAAGCTATATGTTATATGTTATGCTATAGTACATGCTATGATATAGGCTATATGCTATGCTATATGCTATGCTATATGCTATATGCTATGCTATATGCTATGCTATATGCTATGCTATATGCTATATGCGATTTGCTATAAGCTATATGTTATATGTTATGCTATAGTACATGCTATGCTATATGCTTTATGCTATATGCTATGTTATATGCTATTCTATATGCTATGCTATATGCTATGCTATATGCTATGCTATATGCTATGCTATATGCTATGCTATACGCTATGCTATACGCTATGCTATACGCTATGCTATGATATGCTATGCTATGCTATGCTATGCTATGCTATGCTATGCTATGCTATGCTATGCTATGCTATGCTATGCTATGCTATGCTATGCTATGCTATGCTATGCTATGCTATGCTATGCTATGCTATGCTATGCTATGCTATGCTATGCTATGCTATGCTATGCTATGCTATGCTATGCTATGCTATGCTATGTTATGCTATGCTATGCTATGCTATGCTATGCTTTGCTATGCTATGCTATGCTATGCTATGCTATGCTATGCTATGATATGCTATGCTATGCTATGCTATGTTTGTCAAAATGTCATTTTGAAATTTTGACATGTCATTTTGCAAAAATGTCATTTTCAAAATGAAATTATGAAATGTCATTTTGTCAAAATGTCAATGTGTCAATATGTCACTTTCAAATTGACACTTTGACATGTCTTTTTGTCAAAATGTCACTTTCGAATTGACATTTTGATGTGTCATTTTGCCAAAAAGTCTCTTTCAAATTGACACTTTGACATGTCTTTTTGTGAAAATGTCACTTTCTAATTGACACTTTGACATGTCATTTTGTCAAAATGTCACTTTCAAATTGACACTTCACATGTCTTTTTGTCAAAATGTCACCTTCGAATTGACATTTCGATGTGTCATTTTGTCAAAATGTCACTTTCAAATTGACACTTCACATGTCTTTTTGTCAAAATGTCACCTTCGAATTGACATTTCGATGTGTCATTTTGCCAAAATGTCACTTTCAAATTGACACTTTGACATGTCATTTTGTCAAAATGTCACTTTCGAATTGACATTATAACATGTATCATTTTGTCAAAATGTCATTGTGTCAAAATGTCACTTGACATGTCATTTTGCCAAAATGTCATTTTTAAATTGACATTTGCCATTTTGACATGTCATTTTGCCAAAATTTCATTTACAAATTGACATTTTGACATGTCATTTTGGCAAAATGTCATTTTCAAATTGACATTTTGTCATTTTGTCGAAATGTCATTTTGAAATTGACATTTTGACATGTCATTTTGCCAAAATGTCATTTTAAATTGACATTTGACATTTTGACATGTCATTTTGCCAAAATGTCATTTTCAAATTGTCATTTTGTCATTTTGTCGAAATGTCATTTTGAAATTGACATTTTGACGTCATTTTGCCAAAATGTCATTTTTAAATTGACATTTGACATTTTGACATGTCATTTTGCCAAAATTTCATTTACAAATTGACATTTTGACATGTCATTTTGCCAAAATGTCATTTTGAAATTGACATTTTGACATGTCATTTTGTCAAAATGTCATTTTCAAATTGACATTTTGGCATGTCATTTTGGCAAAATGTCATTTTCAAATTGACATTTTGTCATTTTGTCGAAATGTCATTTTGAATTTGACATTTTGACATGTCATTTTGCCAAAATGTCATTTTAAATTGACATTTGACATTTTGACATGTCATTTTGCCAAATTGTCATTTTCAAATTGACATTTTGACATGTCATTTTGCCAAAATGTCATTTTGAAATTGACATTTTGACATGTCATTTTGCCAAAATGTCATTTTTAAATTGACATTTGACATTTTGACATGTCATTTTGCCAAAATGTCATTTTCAAATTGACATTTTGACATGTCATTTTGCCAAAATGTCATTTTCAAATTGACATTTTGACATGTCATTTTGCCAAAATGTCATTTTGAAATTGACATTTTGACATGTCATTTTGCCAAAATGTCATTTTTAAATTGACATTTGACATTTTGACTTTTGTCAAAATGTCAAATGTCAATTTAAAAATCATTTTGCCAAAATGTCATTTTCAAATTGACATTTTGACATGTCATTTTGCCAAAATGTCATTTTGAAATTGACATTTTGACATGTCATTTTGCCAAAATGTCATTTTTAAATTGACATTTGACATTTTGACATGTCATTTTGCCAAAATGTCATTTTCAAATTGACATTTTGACATGTCATTTTGCCAAAATGTCATTTTGAAATTGACATTTTGACATGTCATTTTGCCAAAATGTCATTTTTTTATTGACATTTGACATTTTGACATGTCATTTTGCCAAAATGTCATTTTCAAATTAACATTTTGACATGTCATTTTGGCAAAATGTCATTTTCAAATTGACATTTTGTCATTTTGTCGAAATGTCATTTTGAAATTGACATTTTGACATGTCATTTTGCCAAAATGTCATTTTTAAATTGACATTTGACATTTTGACATGTCATTTTGCCAAAATGTCATTTTCAAATTGACATTTTGACATGTCATTTTGCCAAAATGTCATTTTGAAATTGACATTTTGACATGTCATTTTGCCAAAATGTCATTTTTAAATTGAGATTTTGAAATGTCATAGATTTATTGTTCTCACGATATTTGGGTTCAAACACAACGTTTTTTTGATATTTTACGAGATTTATGGTATTTTTTATTGAAAAAGCAGACATAGCTATTCCCAGCCCGTTTCTGTAACATTTAGAGAAAAGTTAACTTGTGATACTTCTTTTAGTGTTAAATTAACAGCAGATTCCAAATTCAGTAACCGTTTTTACATATGATTTGTAGTTCTCGCGATATTTGGGTTCAAACACAACTTTTTTTGATATTTTACGAGATTTAAAGTATTTTTTATTGAAAAAGCAGACATAACTATTCCCAGTCCGTTTCTGTAACATTTAGAGAAAAGTTAACTTGTGATACTTCTTTTAGTGTTAAATTAACAGCAGATTCCAAATTCAGTAACCGTTTTTACATATGATTTGTAGTTCTCGCGATATTTGGATTCAAACACAACGTTTTTTGATATTTTACGAGATTTAAAGTATTTTTTATTGAAAAAGCAGACATAACTATTCCCAGTCCGTTTCTATAACATTTAGAGAAAAGGTAACTTGTGATACTTCTTTTAGTGTTAAATTAACAGCAGATTCCAAATACAGTAACCGTTTTTACATATGATTTGTAGTTCTCGCGATATTTCGGTTCAAACACAACGTTTTTTGATATTTTACGAAATTTAAGGTATTTTTTATTGAAAAAGCAGACATAACTATTCCAAGTCCGTTTTTGTAACATTTAGAGAAAAGATAACTTGTGATACTTCTTTTAGTGTTAAATTAACAGCAGATTCCAAATTCAGTAACCGTTTTTACATATGATTTGTAGTTCTCGCGATATTTGGGTTCAAACACAACTTTTTTTGATATTTTACGAGATTTAAAGTATTTTTTATTGAAAAAGCAGACATAACTATTCCCAGTCCGTTTCTGTAACATTTAGAGAAAAGTTAACTTGTGATACTTCTTTTAGTGTTAAATTAACAGCAGATTCCAAATTCAGTAACCGTTTTTACATATGATTTGTAGTTCTCGCGATATTTGGATTCAAACACAACGTTTTTTGATATTTTACGAGATTTAAAGTATTTTTTATTGAAAAAGCAGACATAACTATTCCCAGTCCGTTTCTATAACATTTAGAGAAAAGGTAACTTGTGATACTTCTTTTAGTGTTAAATTAACAGCAGATTCCAAATACAGTAACCGTTTTTACATATGATTTGTAGTTCTCGCGATATTTCGGTTCAAACACAACGTTTTTTGATATTTTACGAAATTTAAGGTATTTTTTATTGAAAAAGCAGACATAACTATTCCAAGTCCGTTTTTGTAACATTTAGAGAAAAGATAACTTGTGATACTTCTTTTAGTGTTAAATTAACAGCAGATTCCAAATTCAGTAACCGTTTTTACATATGATTTGTAGTTCTCGCGATATTTGGGTTCAAACACAACGTTTTTTGATATTTTACGAGATTTAAAGTATTTTTTATTGAAAAAGCAGACATAACTATTCCCAGTCCGTTTCTGTAACATTTAGAGAAAAGGTAACTTGTGATACTTCTTTTAGTGTTAAATTAACAGCAGATTCCAAATTCAGTAACCGTTTTTACATATGATTTGTAGTTCTCGCGATATTTGGATTCAAACACAACGTTTTTTGATATTTTACGAGATTTAAAGTATTTTTTATTGAAAAAGCAGACATAACTATTCCCAGTCCGTTTCTATAACATTTAGAGAAAAGGTAACTTGTGATACTTCTTTTAGTGTTAAATTAACAGCAGATTCCAAATACAGTAACCGTTTTTACATATGATTTGTAGTTCTCGCGATATTTCGGTTCAAACACAACGTTTTTTGATATTTTACGAAATTTAAGGTATTTTTTATTGAAAAAGCAGACATAACTATTCCAAGTCCGTTTTTGTAACATTTAGAGAAAAGATAACTTGTGATACTTCTTTTAGTGTTAAATTAACAGCAGATTCCAAATTCAGTAACCGTTTTTACATATGATTTGTAGTTCTCGCGATATTTGGGTTCAAACACAACTTTTTTTGATATTTTACGAGATTTAAAGTATTTTTTATTGAAAAAGCAGACATAACTATTCCCAGTCCGTTTCTGTAACATTTAGAGAAAAGTTAACTTGTGATACTTCTTTTAGTGTTAAATTAACAGCAGATTCCAAATTCAGTAACCGTTTTTACATATGATTTGTAGTTCTCGCGATATTTGGATTCAAACACAACGTTTTTTGATATTTTACGAGATTTAAAGTATTTTTTATTGAAAAAGCAGACATAACTATTCCCAGTCCGTTTCTATAACATTTAGAGAAAAGGTAACTTGTGATACTTCTTTTAGTGTTAAATTAACAGCAGATTCCAAATACAGTAACCGTTTTTACATATGATTTGTAGTTCTCGCGATATTTCGGTTCAAACACAACGTTTTTTGATATTTTACGAAATTTAAGGTATTTTTTATTGAAAAAGCAGACATAACTATTCCAAGTCCGTTTTTGTAACATTTAGAGAAAAGATAACTTGTGATACTTCTTTTAGTGTTAAATTAACAGCAGATTCCAAATTCAGTAACCGTTTTTACATATGATTTGTAGTTCTCGCGATATTTGGGTTCAAACACAACTTTTTTTGATATTTTACGAGATTTAAAGTATTTTTTATTGAAAAAGCAGACATAACTATTCCCAGTCCGTTTCTGTAACATTTAGAGAAAAGTTAACTTGTGATACTTCTTTTAGTGTTAAATTAACAGCAGATTCCAAATTCAGTAACCGTTTTTACATATGATTTGTAGTTCTCGCGATATTTGGATTCAAACACAACGTTTTTTGATATTTTACGAGATTTAAAGTATTTTTTATTGAAAAAGCAGACATAACTATTCCCAGTCCGTTTCTATAACATTTAGAGAAAAGGTAACTTGTGATACTTCTTTTAGTGTTAAATTAACAGCAGATTCCAAATACAGTAACCGTTTTTACATATGATTTGTAGTTCTCGCGATATTTCGGTTCAAACACAACGTTTTTTGATATTTTACGAAATTTAAGGTATTTTTTATTGAAAAAGCAGACATAACTATTCCAAGTCCGTTTTTGTAACATTTAGAGAAAAGATAACTTGTGATACTTCTTTTAGTGTTAAATTAACAGCAGATTCCAAATTCAGTAACCGTTTTTACATATGATTTGTAGTTCTCGCGATATTTCGGTTCAAACACAACGTTTTTTGATATTTTACGAAATTTAAGGTATTTTTTATTGAAAAAGCAGACATAACTATTCCAAGTCCGTTTCTGTAACATTTAGAGAAAAGATAACTTGTGATACTTCTTTTAGTGTTAAATTAACAGCAGATTCCAAATTCAGTAACCGTTTTTACATATGATTTGTAGTTCTCGCGATATTTCGGTTCAAACACAACGTTTTTTGATATTTTACGAAATTTAAGGTATTTTTTATTGAAAAAGCAGACATAACTGTTCCGAGTCCGTTTCTGTAACATTTAGAGAAAAGGTAACTACTGTTCAATTTATTTTATAACGCTCTATAATCTTTTATTAAATAATTGAGCAATAAATAAGTACAGTAGTGTTACAAAATAAATTGAACTGTAGTATTTTACTATATTGCTTCCATAGTTACTGCAATTCAATTTACTGTACTCTTCAACTCCTGATACCGCCTTTCTCAATGTTAAATAAATTAGTGTTATCGAATATTTATTACGTAACTAGAGAGCCTCTTAACAATATAAACTAATATTGGATATGGAGTTCCGTTATGGAATTCGCCTTGCAGACACTAAATTTGCAATAACTTTTGAGTGTTTAAATGGATTTTGCTCAAATTACTTGCAAACCTTTTCTACTTCAGTGCTCTTTTAATACTTGCAACAAAATATAACAAATTCCACAAATGATTTTATTTTACATTTTTCGCTGTGAAAAAAACTAAAATCAATGCAATGATACTTTTTTTCCCTATAGGAAAAAAGTGCAACTTTTTCTCCCGATATTGGGGTAAATTCAAGTGAAAATGTAACAATTTAAGAATAAAAACTGTAAGGTTTTCGTATCCACGGAATCGACCTAAATTGAACTAAAATCAGCCAGATGTCCGTCCATTAACTACATATATTTTTTAATAATCGGTATGAAATAATTACAAAAGTTAATAAAGCTAACAAAATAATAAATATACAAACTAGATAAATAAATACTGTATCACAACACAATTCCGCCTCTTTCTTCAAGTCTTGCTGTTTATGGTAACCAGCTGACGGCGGCCAGACAATTCTTAGGTAACCATAATTAGCTCCGGACCAACAACCTAACAGTTCCTCTTAGTCTCTTCAACAATCGGACCACTTTATCATGGCCCATCCCGTGTAGACTCTTCCCGTTAACCGCGAGTATCTGGTTCCCCCGTCTCAATCTACCGTCGTCCACTGCCGCCCCCTTCGCGTAGACTGTCTTTACGTAGATAGGGAGGTTACCATGGGGACTGCCGTAACCGCCCACAATAGAGAATCCCAGACCCTCGGAACCCCGCTGGAGAGTTACCGTGGTAACCAAATCACTGAAAATAAAAGTTAGTTAGATTATATTTGATTTTACGAAAACTACCGAACCTAAAAGGTTATTAAGACCAAGATGTTGCGATCAGTGACGATCTGATAAAAAAAAAGAAATTCAACTGACCCAGAATTTAACTGTTCGTGTTGTTTCTCAATATTGTCCAACTCCATCGTATCTTGACTTGACTGACTAACTTCTGTTGTTTTTGAATCTGCGAAATGAAATAGAAACAAATAAAATAGTCATCTAGAAATTCACACAACTTCTTAGGAAGCCAACCACTTACACGAAATTATAAAGAAAGTCAATTAAATGAATACTGGATATAAACAAATAACTATGTTTATGACTTATTGCTGTTTGTATTGCGTGTGTGTGTGTATGCCGAGTGTTTGTGGCTGTGGCATAGCGCGGCCTTCCAGTAAGTAGGCCGAGTTAATATACAATTAATTTACATTTTAGAATGATAATCAACTAATAAACAAACAGCTGGGAAGCAGCACTACAAACTCGGATCGATTACTTTTTCCGTGTAATATATTTATAGCTTTATCAAAACCGGCAGTATAGGCCTACAGTGCCGCGCGCAATTACTGTGAAATGTTAAACAGTTTAGGATTCATTGAGTCAGCAAACATAAATAAATATTTAACATATAAACCTGAAGGTAGGCCTGTTGGTGATTCCTCTTTGTAGTATTCCTTGGCGTAATCCTGATACAGTCTCTCAAAGTCTCCCTTGTAAACAACATCCTCAGGGTCGGCCTCACTGACAGCACCACTACCATCGGCGTTGGCTTCCCCATCCAATGGACTGTCTACAGACCCAGACAGGTCGAGCTGCAGAGACGGGGGGGTTGAACACAAATAGACCCGAGGTGGTGAACGCGAGCTGGAGGTGGTGGGAACGGAAGGCCACGGATTCCAGAGGGGAGGACAACATTAATTCAGTCATTCTAGAACACCGACCCTGGGAATTGTATAATAATAAAATAATATAATAATATACATTGACTTTATCTAGTTCAGTTAGTTAATCTCAATCACAAAATAATAATATACACACTCATAATGAATTACCTTTGTAACAATAATTGTCTGTCCCAACTCTTTAATATTATTAAATTGCAAATGGCCGGCCGGTAATTCTTGTAAGGAATCCTGGAGAATGGACGGCTTCTTTATAATAATGCAGATACTATTCGTGAATAAAAACCAAACTGAACTCTAAGTAATAAGTTAAACCAGACCACCGAGTGAATTATTACAACAAAGCGAAAGTGTTAAAAGTTTAAAGAAAGTTTAAAGTGATAGAATTTGTGCAGAGCTATATTAATATATTTTCTGTGTCTATAACACAACAAAGGTAACAAGTGTCTGGCCATTGACCTACATTGGAACTCACAAGCAACCAACCCACCCACACAATGAACGAAGCACAGTACGTTGTATGTCAGCCCGCCAGGCTGGCGCCTCCTACAACACACGCAGCTCAGCAGCCACCTTGTCAATATTGGTTGTAAAATTCTGTTGTAAATATTTTCGAAGTCAATAAATAATTACACTTGAAATGCACTGTAGAGGGGTGGGGAGGTGTTAGCGATGTCGCCCGGTGAATCTGAGCGTTTTTGGTGATCATTTCCTTAAAACATATTTTTTATGCTCTATCTCGTGGTGTGGGTTAGAACGCGCGAAAGCGAAAATCGATGGTCATTTTTGAAAAAAATCTGAAGTTATTTCGGTAAATTGCGGCTAATTAACGGAAGGGCTTTTGTGTTGGCAATCCAATTTAAATGAAAGGTGTTCTTCGGATAATTTGAATTAATAACGAGTGCCTTACATAACGGCGCAGTGCACTTAATAACGAGCGCACTGCATAACGGCGCAGTGCACTTAATAACGAGTGCCCTACATAACGGCACAATGCAATTAATAACGAGTGCCCTACATAACGGCACAGTGCACTTAATAACGAGTGCCCTGCATAACGGCACAGTGCACTTTATAACGGCGCAGTGCACTTCATAAAGGTGTAGTGCACTTCATAAAGGTGTTAGTAATGCACTTCATAACGATGCAGTGCACTAAATGTTATATGCTTTTCTATATGCTATGATATATGTTATATGTTATGCTATAGTACATGCTATGTTATATGCTATTCTATATGCTATGCTATATGTTATATGCTATAAGCTATATGTTATATGTTATGCTATAGTACATGCTATGCTATATGCTTTATGCTATATGCTCTTATGCTATATGCTTTATGCTATATGCTATATGCTATGCTGTATGCTATATGCTATACTATATGCTATGCTATATGCTATATGTTATATGTTATGCTATAGTACATGCTATGCTATATGCTTTATGTTATATGATATATGCTATATGATATATGCTATATGCTATGCTATATGCTATATGCGATTTGCTATAAGCTATATGTTATATGTTATGCTATAGTACATGCTATGCTATATGCTATATGCTATTCTATATGCTATGCTATATGCTATGCTATATGCTATGCTACATGCTATATGCGATTTGCTATAAGCTATATGTTATATGTTATGCTATAGTACATGCTATGATATATGCTATGCTATATGCTATGCTATATGCTATGCTATATGCTATGCTATATGCTATGCTATATGCTATGCTATATGCTATGCTATATGCTATGCTATATGCTATGCTATATGCTATGCTATATGCTATGCTATATGATATGCTATATGCTATGCTATATGCTATGCTATATGCTATGCTATATGCTATGCTATATGATATGCTATATGCTATGCTATATGCTATGCTATATGCTATGCTATATTTTATATGTTATGCTATAGTACATGCTATGCTATATGCTTTATGTTATATGCTATATGCTATATGCTATATGATATATGCTATATGCTATGCTATATGCTATAATCTATTTGCTATAAGCTATATGTTATATGTTATGCTATAGTACATGCTATGATATAGGCTATATGCTATGCTTATGCTATGCTTATGCTATATGCTATATGCTATGCTATATGCTATGCTATATGCTATGCTATATGCTATATGCGATTTGCTATAAGCTATATGTTATATGTTATGCTATAGTACATGCTATGCTATATGCTTTATGCTATATGCTATGTTATATGCTATTCTATATGCTATGCTATATGCTATGCTATATGCTATGCTATATGCTATGCTATATGCTATGCTATACGCTATGCTATACGCTATGCTATACGCTATGCTATGATATGCTATGCTATGCTATGCTATGCTATGCTATGCTATGCTATGCTATGCTATGCTATGCTATGCTATGCTATGCTATGCTATGCTATGCTATGCTATGCTATGCTATGCTATGCTATGCTATGCTATGCTATGCTATGCTATGCTATGCTATGCTATGCTATGCTATGCTATGCTATGCTATGTTATGCTATGCTATGCTATGCTATGCTATGCTTTGCTATGCTATGCTATGCTATGCTATGCTATGCTATGCTATGATATGCTATGCTATGCTATGCTATGTTTGTCAAAATGTCATTTTGAAATTTTGACATGTCATTTTGCAAAAATGTCATTTTCAAAATGAAATTATGAAATGTCATTTTGTCAAAATGTCAATGTGTCAATATGTCACTTTCAAATTGACACTTTGACATGTCTTTTTGTCAAAATGTCACTTTCGAATTGACATTTTGATGTGTCATTTTGCCAAAAAGTCTCTTTCAAATTGACACTTTGACATGTCTTTTTGTGAAAATGTCACTTTCTAATTGACACTTTGACATGTCATTTTGTCAAAATGTCACTTTCAAATTGACACTTCACATGTCTTTTTGTCAAAATGTCACCTTCGAATTGACATTTCGATGTGTCATTTTGTCAAAATGTCACTTTCAAATTGACACTTCACATGTCTTTTTGTCAAAATGTCACCTTCGAATTGACATTTCGATGTGTCATTTTGCCAAAATGTCACTTTCAAATTGACACTTTGACATGTCATTTTGTCAAAATGTCACTTTCGAATTGACATTATAACATGTATCATTTTGTCAAAATGTCATTGTGTCAAAATGTCACTTGACATGTCATTTTGCCAAAATGTCATTTTTAAATTGACATTTGCCATTTTGACATGTCATTTTGCCAAAATTTCATTTACAAATTGACATTTTGACATGTCATTTTGGCAAAATGTCATTTTCAAATTGACATTTTGTCATTTTGTCGAAATGTCATTTTGAAATTGACATTTTGACATGTCATTTTGCCAAAATGTCATTTTAAATTGACATTTGACATTTTGACATGTCATTTTGCCAAAATGTCATTTTCAAATTGTCATTTTGTCATTTTGTCGAAATGTCATTTTGAAATTGACATTTTGACGTCATTTTGCCAAAATGTCATTTTTAAATTGACATTTGACATTTTGACATGTCATTTTGCCAAAATTTCATTTACAAATTGACATTTTGACATGTCATTTTGCCAAAATGTCATTTTGAAATTGACATTTTGACATGTCATTTTGTCAAAATGTCATTTTCAAATTGACATTTTGGCATGTCATTTTGGCAAAATGTCATTTTCAAATTGACATTTTGTCATTTTGTCGAAATGTCATTTTGAATTTGACATTTTGACATGTCATTTTGCCAAAATGTCATTTTAAATTGACATTTGACATTTTGACATGTCATTTTGCCAAATTGTCATTTTCAAATTGACATTTTGACATGTCATTTTGCCAAAATGTCATTTTGAAATTGACATTTTGACATGTCATTTTGCCAAAATGTCATTTTTAAATTGACATTTGACATTTTGACATGTCATTTTGCCAAAATGTCATTTTCAAATTGACATTTTGACATGTCATTTTGCCAAAATGTCATTTTCAAATTGACATTTTGACATGTCATTTTGCCAAAATGTCATTTTGAAATTGACATTTTGACATGTCATTTTGCCAAAATGTCATTTTTAAATTGACATTTGACATTTTGACTTTTGTCAAAATGTCAAATGTCAATTTAAAAATCATTTTGCCAAAATGTCATTTTCAAATTGACATTTTGACATGTCATTTTGCCAAAATGTCATTTTGAAATTGACATTTTGACATGTCATTTTGCCAAAATGTCATTTTTAAATTGACATTTGACATTTTGACATGTCATTTTGCCAAAATGTCATTTTCAAATTGACATTTTGACATGTCATTTTGCCAAAATGTCATTTTGAAATTGACATTTTGACATGTCATTTTGCCAAAATGTCATTTTTTTATTGACATTTGACATTTTGACATGTCATTTTGCCAAAATGTCATTTTCAAATTAACATTTTGACATGTCATTTTGGCAAAATGTCATTTTCAAATTGACATTTTGTCATTTTGTCGAAATGTCATTTTGAAATTGACATTTTGACATGTCATTTTGCCAAAATGTCATTTTTAAATTGACATTTGACATTTTGACATGTCATTTTGCCAAAATGTCATTTTCAAATTGACATTTTGACATGTCATTTTGCCAAAATGTCATTTTGAAATTGACATTTTGACATGTCATTTTGCCAAAATGTCATTTTTAAATTGAGATTTTGAAATGTCATAGATTTATTGTTCTCACGATATTTGGGTTCAAACACAACGTTTTTTTGATATTTTACGAGATTTATGGTATTTTTTATTGAAAAAGCAGACATAGCTATTCCCAGCCCGTTTCTGTAACATTTAGAGAAAAGTTAACTTGTGATACTTCTTTTAGTGTTAAATTAACAGCAGATTCCAAATTCAGTAACCGTTTTTACATATGATTTGTAGTTCTCGCGATATTTGGGTTCAAACACAACTTTTTTTGATATTTTACGAGATTTAAAGTATTTTTTATTGAAAAAGCAGACATAACTATTCCCAGTCCGTTTCTGTAACATTTAGAGAAAAGTTAACTTGTGATACTTCTTTTAGTGTTAAATTAACAGCAGATTCCAAATTCAGTAACCGTTTTTACATATGATTTGTAGTTCTCGCGATATTTGGATTCAAACACAACGTTTTTTGATATTTTACGAGATTTAAAGTATTTTTTATTGAAAAAGCAGACATAACTATTCCCAGTCCGTTTCTATAACATTTAGAGAAAAGGTAACTTGTGATACTTCTTTTAGTGTTAAATTAACAGCAGATTCCAAATACAGTAACCGTTTTTACATATGATTTGTAGTTCTCGCGATATTTCGGTTCAAACACAACGTTTTTTGATATTTTACGAAATTTAAGGTATTTTTTATTGAAAAAGCAGACATAACTATTCCAAGTCCGTTTTTGTAACATTTAGAGAAAAGATAACTTGTGATACTTCTTTTAGTGTTAAATTAACAGCAGATTCCAAATTCAGTAACCGTTTTTACATATGATTTGTAGTTCTCGCGATATTTGGGTTCAAACACAACTTTTTTTGATATTTTACGAGATTTAAAGTATTTTTTATTGAAAAAGCAGACATAACTATTCCCAGTCCGTTTCTGTAACATTTAGAGAAAAGTTAACTTGTGATACTTCTTTTAGTGTTAAATTAACAGCAGATTCCAAATTCAGTAACCGTTTTTACATATGATTTGTAGTTCTCGCGATATTTGGATTCAAACACAACGTTTTTTGATATTTTACGAGATTTAAAGTATTTTTTATTGAAAAAGCAGACATAACTATTCCCAGTCCGTTTCTATAACATTTAGAGAAAAGGTAACTTGTGATACTTCTTTTAGTGTTAAATTAACAGCAGATTCCAAATACAGTAACCGTTTTTACATATGATTTGTAGTTCTCGCGATATTTCGGTTCAAACACAACGTTTTTTGATATTTTACGAAATTTAAGGTATTTTTTATTGAAAAAGCAGACATAACTATTCCAAGTCCGTTTTTGTAACATTTAGAGAAAAGATAACTTGTGATACTTCTTTTAGTGTTAAATTAACAGCAGATTCCAAATTCAGTAACCGTTTTTACATATGATTTGTAGTTCTCGCGATATTTGGGTTCAAACACAACTTTTTTTGATATTTTACGAGATTTAAAGTATTTTTTATTGAAAAAGCAGACATAACTATTCCCAGTCCGTTTCTGTAACATTTAGAGAAAAGTTAACTTGTGATACTTCTTTTAGTGTTAAATTAACAGCAGATTCCAAATTCAGTAACCGTTTTTACATATGATTTGTAGTTCTCGCGATATTTGGATTCAAACACAACGTTTTTTGATATTTTACGAGATTTAAAGTATTTTTTATTGAAAAAGCAGACATAACTATTCCCAGTCCGTTTCTATAACATTTAGAGAAAAGGTAACTTGTGATACTTCTTTTAGTGTTAAATTAACAGCAGATTCCAAATACAGTAACCGTTTTTACATATGATTTGTAGTTCTCGCGATATTTCGGTTCAAACACAACGTTTTTTGATATTTTACGAAATTTAAGGTATTTTTTATTGAAAAAGCAGACATAACTATTCCAAGTCCGTTTTTGTAACATTTAGAGAAAAGATAACTTGTGATACTTCTTTTAGTGTTAAATTAACAGCAGATTCCAAATTCAGTAACCGTTTTTACATATGATTTGTAGTTCTCGCGATATTTCGGTTCAAACACAACGTTTTTTGATATTTTACGAAATTTAAGGTATTTTTTATTGAAAAAGCAGACATAACTATTCCAAGTCCGTTTCTGTAACATTTAGAGAAAAGATAACTTGTGATACTTCTTTTAGTGTTAAATTAACAGCAGATTCCAAATTCAGTAACCGTTTTTACATATGATTTGTAGTTCTCGCGATATTTCGGTTCAAACACAACGTTTTTTGATATTTTACGAGATTTAAGGTATTTTTTATTGAAAAAGCAGACATAACTGTTCCGAGTCCGTTTCTGTAACATTTAGAGAAAAGGTAACTACTGTTCAATTTATTTTATAACGCTCTATAATCTTTTATTAAATAATTGAGCAATAAATAAGTACAGTAGTGTTACAAAATAAATTGAACTGTAGTATTTTACTATATTGCTTCCATAGTTACTGCAATTCAATTTACTGTACTCTTCAACTCCTGATACCGCCTTTCTCAATGTTAAATAAATTAGTGTTATCGAATATTTATTACGTAACTAGAGAGCCTCTTAACAATATAAACTAATATTGGATATGGAGTTCCGTTATGGAATTCGCCTTGCAGACACTAAATTTGCAATAACTTTTGAGTGTTTAAATGGATTTTGCTCAAATTACTTGCAAACCTTTTCTACTTCAGTGCCCTTTTAATACTTGCAACAAAATATAACAAATTCCACAAATGATTTTATTTTACATTTTTCGCTGTGAAAAACTAAAATCAATGCAATGATACTTTTTTTCCCTATAGGAAAAAAGTGCAACTTTTTCTCCCGATATTGGGGTAAATTCAAGTGAAAATGTAACAATTTAAGAATAAAAACTGTAAGGTTTTCGTATCCACGGAATCGACCTAAATTGAACTAAAATCAGCCAGATGTCCGTCCATTAACTACATATATTTTTTAATAATCGGTATGAAATAATTACAAAAGTTAATAAAGCTAACAAAATAATAAATATACAAACTAGATAAATAAATACTGTATCACAACACAATTCCGCCTCTTTCTTCAAGTCTTGCTGTTTATGGTAACCAGCTGACGGCGGCCAGACAATTCTTAGGTAACCATAATTAGCTCCGGACCAACAACCTAACAGTTCCTCTTAGTCTCTTCAACAATCGGACCACTTTATCATGGCCCATCCCGTGTAGACTCTTCCCGTTAACCGCGAGTATCTGGTTCCCCCGTCTCAATCTACCGTCGTCCACTGCCGCCCCCTTCGCGTAGACTGTCTTTACGTAGATAGGGAGGTTACCATGGGGACTGCCGTAACCGCCCACAATAGAGAATCCCAGACCCTGGGAACCCCGCTGGAGAGTTACCGTGGTAACCAAATCACTGAAAATAAAAGTTAGTTAGATTATATTTGATTTTACGAAAACTACCGAACCTAAAAGGTTATTAAGACCAAAATGTTGCGATCAGTGACGATCTGATAAAAAAAAGAAATTCAACTGACCCAGAATTTAACTGTTCGTGTTGTTTCTCAATATTGTCCAACTCCATCGTATCTTGACTTGACTGACTAACTTCTGTTGTTTTTGAATCTGCGAAATGAAATAGAAACAAATAAAATAGTCATCTAGAAATTCACACAACTTCTTAGGAAGCCAACCACTTACACGAAATTATAAAGAAAGACAATTAAATGAATACTGGATATAAACAAATAACTATGTTTATGACTTATTGCTGTTTGTATTACGTGTGTGTGTGTATGCCGAGTGTTTGTGGCTGTGGCATAGCGCGGTCTTCCAGTAAGTAGGCCGAGTTAATATACAATTAATTTACATTTTAGAATGATAATCAACTAATAAACAAACAGCTGGGAAGCAGCACTACAAACTCGGATCGATTACTTTTTCCGTGTAATATATTTATAGCTTTATCAAAACCGGCAGTATAGGCCTACAGTGCCGCGCAATTACTGTGAAATGTTAAACAGTTTAGGATTCATTGAGTCAGCAAACATAAATAAATATTTAACATATAAACCTGAAGGTAGGCCTGTTGGTGATTCCTCTTTGTAGTATTCCTTGGCGTAATCCTGATACAGTCTCTCAAAGTCTCCCTTGTCTCCCTAGGCCACGGATTCCAGAGGGGAGGACCACATTAATTCAGTCATTCTAGAACACCGACCCTGGGAATTGTATAATAATAAAATAATATAATAATATACATTGACTTTATCTAGTTCAGTTAGTTAATCTCAATCACAAAATAATAATATACACACTCATAATGAATTACCTTTGTAACAATAATTGTCTGTCCCAACTCTTTAATATTATTAAATTGCAAATGGCCGGCCGGTAATTCTTGTAAGGAATCCTGGAGAATGGACGGCTTCTTTATAATAATGCAGATACTGTTCGTGAATAAAAACCAAACTGAACTCTAAGTAATAAGTTAAACCAGACCACCGAACGAATTATTACAACAAAGCGAAAGTGTTAAAAGTTTAAAGAAAGTTTAAAGTGATAGAATTTGTGCAGAGCTATATTAATATATTTTCGTTGTCTATAGCACAACAAAGGTAACAAGTGTCTGGCCATTGACCTACATTGGAACTCACAACCACCCAACCCACCCACACAATGAACGAAGCACAGTATTGTATGTCAGCCCGCCAGGCTGGCGCCTCCTACAACTAACATGCACACGGCCACCTTGTGAATATTGGTTGTAAAATTCTCTTGTAATAATATTTCCGAAGTCAATAAATAATTACACTTGAAATGCACTATAGAGGGGTGGGGACGTGTTAGCGATGTCGCCCGGTGAATCTGAGCGTTTTTGGTGATCATTTCCTTAAAACATATTTTTTAAGCTCTATCTCGTGGTGTCGGTTAGAACGCGCGAAAGCGAAAATCGATGCTCATTTTTGAAAAAAATCGGAAGTTATTTGACAAAATTATGGCTAATTAACGGAAGGGCTTTTGTGTTGGCAATTTATTATTTAATACAGTTGAATATTTGGCTGACTTGAAGTTCATTAACCCAGACAATTAAATTAAAATGAGAAATTATTTCGGTAAATTGCGGCTAATTTTGGGAAGGGCTTTTGGGTTGGCAATCCAATTTAAATGAAAGGTGTTCTTCGGATAATTTGAATTAATAACGAGTGCCTTACATAACGGCGCAGTGCACTTAATAACGAGTGCCCTACATAACGGCACAATGCACTTAATAACGAGTGCCCTACATAACGGCACAGTGCACTTAATAACGAGTGCACTGCATAACGGCACAATGCACTTAATAACGAGTGCCCTACATAACGGCGCAGTGCACTTAATAACGAATGCCCTACATAACGGCACAGTGCACTTTATAACGACGCAGTGCACTTCATAAAGGTGTAGTGCACTTCATAATGGTGTAGTGCACTTCATAAAGGTGTTAGTAGTGCACTTCATAACGATGCAGTGCACTTAATGTTATATGCTATAGTATATGCTATGCTATATGCTATATGCTATATATGCAAATGCTATGCTATGCTATATGTTATATGTTATATGTTATGCTATAGTACATGCTATGCTATATGATTTATGCTATATGCTATATGCTATGCTGTATGCTATATGCTATACTAAATGCTCTGCTATATGCTATATGTTATATGTTATGCTATAGTACATGCTATGCTATATGCTTTATGCTATATGCTATATGCTATATGCTATATGCAATCTGCTATATGCTATATGCTATGCTATATGCTATGCTATATGCTATGCTATAAGCTATGCTATATGCTATATGCTATGCTATATGCTATATGCTATGCTATATGCTATGCTATATGCTATGCTATATGCTATGCTATATGCTATGCTATATGCTATATGATATGCTATATGCTATATGCTATGTGCTATATACTATATGCTATATACTATATGCTATATGCTATGCTATATGTCATATGCTATATGTTATATGTTGTGCTATAGGCCATGTTATGCTATATGCTATATGCTATGCTATATGCTATATGTCATAAGCTACGCTTTATGCATATCATATGCTATATGCTATATACTATGCTATATGCTTTCATATGTAACTTTCAAATTGACATTTTGACATGTCATTTTGCCAAAATGACATTTTCAAATTGACATTTTGACATGTCATTTTGCCAAAATGTCACTTTCAAATTGACAGTTTGACATGTCATTTTGCCAAAATGTTAATGTGTCAATATGTCACTTTCAAATTGACATTTTGACATGTCATTTTGCCAAAATGTCACTTTCAAATTGACAGTTTGACATGTCATTTTGCCAAAATGTTAATGTGTCAATATGTCACTTTCAAATTGACATTTTGACATGCCATTTTGCCAAAATGTTAATGTGTCAATATGTCACTTTCAAATTGACATTTTGACATGCCATTTTGCCAAAATGTCACTTTCAAATTGACATTTTGACATGTCATTTTGACAAAATGTCAATGTGTCAATATGTCACTTTCAAATTGACAGTTTGACATGTCATTTTGTCAAAATGTAACTTTCAAATTGACATTTCGACATGTCATTTTGCCAAAATGTCACTTTCAAATTGACATCTCGACATGTCATTTTGCCAAAATGTCACTTTCAAATTGACATTTTGACATGTCATTTTGCCAAAATGTCATTTTCAAGTTGACATTTTGACATTTCATTTTGCCAAAATGTCACTTTCGAATTGACATTTTCACATGTCTTTTTGCCAAAATGTCAATGTGTCAATATGTCACCTTCAAATTGACAGTTTGACATGTCATTTTGTTAAAATGTCACCTTCAAATTGACACTTTGGCATGTCATTTTGCCAAAATGTCACTTTCGAATTGACATTTTGACATGTCATTTTGCCAAAATGTCACTTTCGAATTGACATTTTGACATGTCATTTTGCCAAAATGTCATTTTCAAGTTGACATTTTGACATGTCATTTTGCCAAAATGTCACTTTCGAATTGACATTTTGATGTGTCATTTTGCCAAAATGTCACTTTCAAATTGACACTTTGACATGTCATTTTGCCAAAATGTCACTTTCAAATTGACAGTTTGACTTGTCTTTTTGTGAAAGTGTCACTTTCAAATTGACATTTTCACATGTCATTATGTCAAAATGTCACTTTCGAATTGACATTTTAACATGTGTCATTTTGTGAAAATGTCATTGTGTCAAAATGTCACTTGACATGTCATTTTGTCAAAATGTCACTTTCAAATTGATACTTTGACATGTCTTTTTGTCGAAATGTCACTTTCGAATTGACATTTTAACATGTGTCATTTTGTGAAAATGTCATTGTGTCAAAATGTCACTTGACATGTCATTTTGTCAAAATGTCACTTTCAAATTGACACTTTGACATGTCTTTTTGTCAAAATGTCACTTTCGAATTGACATTTTGATGTGTCATTTTGCCAAAATGTCACTTTCAAATTGACACTATGACATGTCATTTTGCCAAAATGTCACTTTCAAATTGACACTTTGACTTGTCTTTTTGTGAAAGTGTCACTTTCAAATTGACATTTTCACATGTCATTATGTCAAAATGTCACTTTCGAATTGACATTTTAACATGTGTCATTTTGTCAAAATGTCATTGTGTCAAAATGTCACTTGACATGTCATTTTGTCAAAATGTCACTTTCAAATTGACACTTTGACATGTCTTTTTGGCAAAATGTCATTTTCAAGTTGACATTTTGTCATTTTGTCAAAATGTCATTTTGAAATTGACATTTTGACATGTCATTTTGCCAAAATGTCATTTTGAAATGACATTTTGACATGTCATTTTGCCAAAATGTCATTTTGAAATTGACATTTTGACATGTCATTTTGCCAAAATGTCATTTTTAAATTGACATTTGACATTTTGACATGTCATTTTGCCAAAATTTCATTCACAAATTGACATTTTGACATGTCATTTTGGCAAAATGTCATTTTCAAATTGTCATTTTGTCATTTTGTCGAAATGTAATTTTGAAATTGACATTTTGACATGTCATTTTGCCAAAATGTCATTTTAAATTGACATTTGACATTTTGACATGTCATTTTGCCAAAATGTCATTTTCAAATTGACATTTTGACATGTCATTTTGCCAAAATGTCATTTTGAAATTGACATTTGACATTTTGACATGTCATTTTGCCAAAATTTCATTTACAAATTGACATTTTGACATGTCATTTTGGCAAAATGTCATTTTCAAATTGACATTTTGTCATTTCGTCGAAATGTCATTTTGAAATTGACATTTTGACATGTCATTTTGCCAAAATGTCATTTTAAATTGACATTTGACATTTTGACATGTCATTTTGCCAAAATGTCATTTTCAAATTGACATTTTGACATATCATTTTGCCAAAATGTCATTTTGAAACTGACATTTTGACATGTCATTTTGCCAAAATGTCATTTTTAAATTGACATTTGACATTTTGACATGTCATTTTGCCAAAATTTCATTTACAAATTGACATTTTGACATGTCATTTTGGCAAAATGTCATTTTCAAATTGTCATTTTGTCATTTTGTCGAAATGTCATTTTGAAATTGACATTTTGACATGTCATTTTGCCAAAATGTCATTTTAAATTGACATTTGACATTTTGACATGTCATTTTGCCAAAATGTCATTTTCAAATTGACATTTTGACATGTCATTTTGAAATTGACATTTTGACATGTCATTTTGCCAAAATGTCATTTTGAAATTGACATTTGACATGTCATTTTGTCAAAATGTCATTTTCAAATTGACATTTTGGCATGTCATTTTGGCAAAATGGCATTTTCAAATTGACATTTTGTCATTTTTTCAAAATTGAGATTTTGAAATGTCATAGATTTATTGTTCTCACGATATTTTGGTTCAAACACAAACGTTTTTTGATATTTTACGAGATTTAAAATATTTTTTATTGAAAAAGCAGACATAACTATTCCCAGTCCGTTTCTGTAACATTTAGAGAAAAGGTAACTTGTGATACTTCTTTTAGTGTTAAATTAACAGCAGATTCCAAATTCAGTAACCGTTTTTACATATGATTTGTAGTTCTCGCGATATTTCGGTTCAAACACAACGTTTTTGGTATTTTACGAGATTTAAAGTATTTTTTATTGAAAAAGCAGACATAACTATTCCCAGTCCGTTTCTGTAACATTTAGAGAAAAGTTAACTTGTGATACTTCTTTTAGTGTTAAATTAACAGCAGATTCCAAATACAGTAACCGTTTTTACATATGATTTGTAGTTCTCGCGATATTTGGATTCAAACACAACGTTTTTTGATATTTTATGAGATTTAAAGTATTTTTTATTGAAAAAGCAGACATAACTATTCCCAGTCCGTTTCTGTAACATTTAGAGAAAAGGTAACTTGTGATACTTCTTTTAGTGTTAAATTAACAGCAGATTCCAAATTCAGTAACCGTTTTTACATATGATTTGTAGTTCTCGCGATATTTGGGTTCAAACACAACGTTTTTTGATATTTTACGAGATTTAAAGTATTTTTTATTGAAAAAGCAGACATAACTATTCCCAGTCCGTTTCTGTAACATTTAGAGAAAAGGTAACTTGTGATACTTCTTTTAGTGTTAAATTAACAGCAGATTCCAAATTCAGTAACCGTATTTACATATGATTTGTAGTTCTCGCGATATTTGGGTTCAAACACAACGTTTTTTGATATTTTACGAGATTTAAAGTATTTTTTATTGAAAAAGCAGACATAACTATTCCCAGTCCGTTTCTGTAACATTTAGAGAAAAGGTAACTTGTGATACTTCTTTTAGTGTTAAATTAACAGCAGATTCCAAATACAGTAACCGTTTTTACATATGATTTGTAGTTCTCGCGATATTTGGGTTCAAACACAACGTTTTTTGATATTTTACGAGATTTAAAGTATTTTTTATTGAAAAAGCAGACATAACTATTCCCAGTCCGTTTCTGTAACATTTAGAGAAAAGGTAACTTGTGATACTTCTTTTAGTGTTAAATTAACAGCAGATTCCAAATTCAGTAACCGTTTTTACATATGATTTGTAGTTCTCGCGATATTTGGGTTCAAACACAACGTTTTTTGATATTTTACGAGATTTAAAGTATTTTTTATTGAAAAAACAGACATAACTGTTCCGAGTCCGTTTCTGTAACATTTAGAGAAAAGGTAACTTGTGATACTTGTTTTAGTGTTAAATTAACAGCAGATTCCAAATTCAGTAACCGTTTTTACATATGATTTGTAGTTCTCGCGATATTTCGGTTCAAACACAACGTTTTTTGATATTTTACGAGATTTAAAGTATTTTTTATTGAAAAAACAGACATAACTGTTCCGAGTCCGTTTCTGTAACATTTAGAGAAAAGGTAACTACTGTTCAATTTATTTTATAACGCTCTATAATCTTTTATTAAATAATTGAGCAATAAATAAGTACAGTAGTGTTACAAAATAAATTGAACTGTAGTATTTTACTATATTGCTTCCATAGTTACTGCAATTCAATTTACTGTACTCTTCAACTCCTGATACCGCCTTTCTCAATGTTAAATAAATTAGTGTTATCGAATATTTATTACGTAACTAGAGAGCCTCTTAACAATATAAACTAATATTGGATATGGAGTTCCGTTATGGAATTCGCCTTGCAGACACTAAATTTGCAATAACTTTTGAGTGTTTAAATGGATTTTGCTCAAATTACTTGCAAACCTTTTCTACTTCAGTGCCCTTTTAATACTTGCAACAAAATATAACAAATTCCACAAATGATTTTATTTTACATTTTTCGCTGTGAAAAACTAAAATCAATGCAATGATACTTTTTTTCCCTATAGGAAAAAAGTGCAACTTTTTCTCCCGATATTGGGGTAAATTCAAGTGAAAATGTAACAATTTAAGAATAAAAACTGTAAGGTTTTCGTATCCACGGAATCGACCTAAATTGAACTAAAATCAGCCAGATGTCCGTCCATTAACTACATATATTTTTTAATAATCGGTATGAAATAATTACAAAAGGTAATAAAGCTAACAAAATAATAAATATACAAACTAGATAAATAAATACTGTATCACAACACAATTCCGCCTCTTTCTTCAAGTCTTGCTGTTTATGGTAACCAGCTGACGGCGGCCAGACAATTCTTAGGTAACCATAATTAGCTCCGGACCAACAACCTAACAGTTCCTCTTAGTCTCTTCAACAATCGGACCACTTTATCATGGCCCATCCCGTGTAGACTCTTCCCGTTAACCGCGAGTATCTGGTTCCCCCGTCTCAATCTACCGTCGTCCAGTCGTAGTACGTCGTAGTACATTGTATGTCAGCCCGCCAGGCTGGCGCCTCCTACAACACACGCAGCTCAGCAGCCACCTTGTCAATATTGGTTGTAAAATTCTGTTGTAAATATTTTCGAAGTCAATAAATAATTACACTTGAAATGCACTGTAGAGGGGTGGGGACGTGTTAGCGATGTCGCCCGGTGAATCTGAGCGTTTTTGGTGATCATTTCCTTAAAACATATTTTTTAAGCTCTATCTCGTGGTGTGGGTTAGAACGCGCGAAAGCGAAAATCGATGGTCATTTTTGAAAAAAATCGGAAGTTATTTGACAAAATTATGGCTAATTAACGGAAGGGCTTTTGTGTTGGCAATTTATTATTTAATACAGTTGAATATTTGGCTGACTTGAAGTTCATTAACCCAGACAATTAAATTAAAATGAGAAATTATTTCGGTAAATTGCGGCTAATTTTGGGAAGGGCTTTTGGGTTGGCAATCCAATTTAAATGAAAGGTGTTCTTCGGATAATTTGAATTAATAACGAGTGCCTTACATAACGGCGCAGTGCACTTAATAACGAGTGCCCTACATAACGGCACAATGCACTTAATAACGAGTGCCCTACATAACGGCACAGTGCACTTAATAACGAGTGCACTGCATAACGGCACAATGCACTTAATAACGAGTGCCCTACATAACGGCGCAGTGCACTTAATAACGAATGCCCTACATAACGGCACAGTGCACTTTATAACGACGCAGTGCACTTCATAAAGGTGTAGTGCACTTCATAATGGTGTAGTGCACTTCATAAAGGTGTTAGTAGTGCACTTCATAACGATGCAGTGCACTTAATGTTATATGCTATAGTATATGCTATGCTATATGCTATATGCTATATATGCAAATGCTATGCTATGCTATATGTTATATGTTATATGTTATGCTATAGTACATGCTATGCTATATGATTTATGCTATATGCTATATGCTATGCTGTATGCTATATGCTATACTAAATGCTCTGCTATATGCTATATGTTATATGTTATGCTATAGTACATGCTATGCTATATGCTTTATGCTATATGCTATATGCTATATGCTATATGCAATCTGCTATATGCTATATGCTATGCTATATGCTATGCTATATGCTATGCTATAAGCTATGCTATATGCTATATGCTATGCTATATGCTATATGCTATGCTATATGCTATGCTATATGCTATGCTATATGCTATGCTATATGCTATGCTATATGCTATATGATATGCTATATGCTATATGCTATGTGCTATATACTATATGCTATATACTATATGCTATATGCTATGCTATATGTCATATGCTATATGTTATATGTTGTGCTATAGGCCATGTTATGCTATATGCTATATGCTATGCTATATGCTATATGTCATAAGCTACGCTTTATGCATATCATATGCTATATGCTATATACTATGCTATATGCTTTCATATGTAACTTTCAAATTGACATTTTGACATGTCATTTTGCCAAAATGACATTTTCAAATTGACATTTTGACATGTCATTTTGCCAAAATGTCACTTTCAAATTGACAGTTTGACATGTCATTTTGCCAAAATGTTAATGTGTCAATATGTCACTTTCAAATTGACATTTTGACATGTCATTTTGCCAAAATGTCACTTTCAAATTGACAGTTTGACATGTCATTTTGCCAAAATGTTAATGTGTCAATATGTCACTTTCAAATTGACATTTTGACATGCCATTTTGCCAAAATGTTAATGTGTCAATATGTCACTTTCAAATTGACATTTTGACATGCCATTTTGCCAAAATGTCACTTTCAAATTGACATTTTGACATGTCATTTTGACAAAATGTCAATGTGTCAATATGTCACTTTCAAATTGACAGTTTGACATGTCATTTTGTCAAAATGTAACTTTCAAATTGACATTTCGACATGTCATTTTGCCAAAATGTCACTTTCAAATTGACATCTCGACATGTCATTTTGCCAAAATGTCACTTTCAAATTGACATTTTGACATGTCATTTTGCCAAAATGTCATTTTCAAGTTGACATTTTGACATTTCATTTTGCCAAAATGTCACTTTCGAATTGACATTTTCACATGTCTTTTTGCCAAAATGTCAATGTGTCAATATGTCACCTTCAAATTGACAGTTTGACATGTCATTTTGTTAAAATGTCACCTTCAAATTGACACTTTGGCATGTCATTTTGCCAAAATGTCACTTTCGAATTGACATTTTGACATGTCATTTTGCCAAAATGTCACTTTCGAATTGACATTTTGACATGTCATTTTGCCAAAATGTCATTTTCAAGTTGACATTTTGACATGTCATTTTGCCAAAATGTCACTTTCGAATTGACATTTTGATGTGTCATTTTGCCAAAATGTCACTTTCAAATTGACACTTTGACATGTCATTTTGCCAAAATGTCACTTTCAAATTGACAGTTTGACTTGTCTTTTTGTGAAAGTGTCACTTTCAAATTGACATTTTCACATGTCATTATGTCAAAATGTCACTTTCGAATTGACATTTTAACATGTGTCATTTTGTGAAAATGTCATTGTGTCAAAATGTCACTTGACATGTCATTTTGTCAAAATGTCACTTTCAAATTGATACTTTGACATGTCTTTTTGTCGAAATGTCACTTTCGAATTGACATTTTAACATGTGTCATTTTGTGAAAATGTCATTGTGTCAAAATGTCACTTGACATGTCATTTTGTCAAAATGTCACTTTCAAATTGACACTTTGACATGTCTTTTTGTCAAAATGTCACTTTCGAATTGACATTTTGATGTGTCATTTTGCCAAAATGTCACTTTCAAATTGACACTATGACATGTCATTTTGCCAAAATGTCACTTTCAAATTGACACTTTGACTTGTCTTTTTGTGAAAGTGTCACTTTCAAATTGACATTTTCACATGTCATTATGTCAAAATGTCACTTTCGAATTGACATTTTAACATGTGTCATTTTGTCAAAATGTCATTGTGTCAAAATGTCACTTGACATGTCATTTTGTCAAAATGTCACTTTCAAATTGACACTTTGACATGTCTTTTTGGCAAAATGTCATTTTCAAGTTGACATTTTGTCATTTTGTCAAAATGTCATTTTGAAATTGACATTTTGACATGTCATTTTGCCAAAATGTCATTTTGAAATGACATTTTGACATGTCATTTTGCCAAAATGTCATTTTGAAATTGACATTTTGACATGTCATTTTGCCAAAATGTCATTTTTAAATTGACATTTGACATTTTGACATGTCATTTTGCCAAAATTTCATTCACAAATTGACATTTTGACATGTCATTTTGGCAAAATGTCATTTTCAAATTGTCATTTTGTCATTTTGTCGAAATGTAATTTTGAAATTGACATTTTGACATGTCATTTTGCCAAAATGTCATTTTAAATTGACATTTGACATTTTGACATGTCATTTTGCCAAAATGTCATTTTCAAATTGACATTTTGACATGTCATTTTGCCAAAATGTCATTTTGAAATTGACATTTGACATTTTGACATGTCATTTTGCCAAAATTTCATTTACAAATTGACATTTTGACATGTCATTTTGGCAAAATGTCATTTTCAAATTGACATTTTGTCATTTCGTCGAAATGTCATTTTGAAATTGACATTTTGACATGTCATTTTGCCAAAATGTCATTTTAAATTGACATTTGACATTTTGACATGTCATTTTGCCAAAATGTCATTTTCAAATTGACATTTTGACATATCATTTTGCCAAAATGTCATTTTGAAACTGACATTTTGACATGTCATTTTGCCAAAATGTCATTTTTAAATTGACATTTGACATTTTGACATGTCATTTTGCCAAAATTTCATTTACAAATTGACATTTTGACATGTCATTTTGGCAAAATGTCATTTTCAAATTGTCATTTTGTCATTTTGTCGAAATGTCATTTTGAAATTGACATTTTGACATGTCATTTTGCCAAAATGTCATTTTAAATTGACATTTGACATTTTGACATGTCATTTTGCCAAAATGTCATTTTCAAATTGACATTTTGACATGTCATTTTGAAATTGACATTTTGACATGTCATTTTGCCAAAATGTCATTTTGAAATTGACATTTGACATGTCATTTTGTCAAAATGTCATTTTCAAATTGACATTTTGGCATGTCATTTTGGCAAAATGGCATTTTCAAATTGACATTTTGTCATTTTTTCAAAATTGAGATTTTGAAATGTCATAGATTTATTGTTCTCACGATATTTTGGTTCAAACACAAACGTTTTTTGATATTTTACGAGATTTAAAATATTTTTTATTGAAAAAGCAGACATAACTATTCCCAGTCCGTTTCTGTAACATTTAGAGAAAAGGTAACTTGTGATACTTCTTTTAGTGTTAAATTAACAGCAGATTCCAAATTCAGTAACCGTTTTTACATATGATTTGTAGTTCTCGCGATATTTCGGTTCAAACACAACGTTTTTGGTATTTTACGAGATTTAAAGTATTTTTTATTGAAAAAGCAGACATAACTATTCCCAGTCCGTTTCTGTAACATTTAGAGAAAAGTTAACTTGTGATACTTCTTTTAGTGTTAAATTAACAGCAGATTCCAAATACAGTAACCGTTTTTACATATGATTTGTAGTTCTCGCGATATTTGGATTCAAACACAACGTTTTTTGATATTTTATGAGATTTAAAGTATTTTTTATTGAAAAAGCAGACATAACTATTCCCAGTCCGTTTCTGTAACATTTAGAGAAAAGGTAACTTGTGATACTTCTTTTAGTGTTAAATTAACAGCAGATTCCAAATTCAGTAACCGTTTTTACATATGATTTGTAGTTCTCGCGATATTTGGGTTCAAACACAACGTTTTTTGATATTTTACGAGATTTAAAGTATTTTTTATTGAAAAAGCAGACATAACTATTCCCAGTCCGTTTCTGTAACATTTAGAGAAAAGGTAACTTGTGATACTTCTTTTAGTGTTAAATTAACAGCAGATTCCAAATTCAGTAACCGTATTTACATATGATTTGTAGTTCTCGCGATATTTGGGTTCAAACACAACGTTTTTTGATATTTTACGAGATTTAAAGTATTTTTTATTGAAAAAGCAGACATAACTATTCCCAGTCCGTTTCTGTAACATTTAGAGAAAAGGTAACTTGTGATACTTCTTTTAGTGTTAAATTAACAGCAGATTCCAAATACAGTAACCGTTTTTACATATGATTTGTAGTTCTCGCGATATTTGGGTTCAAACACAACGTTTTTTGATATTTTACGAGATTTAAAGTATTTTTTATTGAAAAAGCAGACATAACTATTCCCAGTCCGTTTCTGTAACATTTAGAGAAAAGGTAACTTGTGATACTTCTTTTAGTGTTAAATTAACAGCAGATTCCAAATTCAGTAACCGTTTTTACATATGATTTGTAGTTCTCGCGATATTTGGGTTCAAACACAACGTTTTTTGATATTTTACGAGATTTAAAGTATTTTTTATTGAAAAAACAGACATAACTGTTCCGAGTCCGTTTCTGTAACATTTAGAGAAAAGGTAACTTGTGATACTTGTTTTAGTGTTAAATTAACAGCAGATTCCAAATTCAGTAACCGTTTTTACATATGATTTGTAGTTCTCGCGATATTTCGGTTCAAACACAACGTTTTTTGATATTTTACGAGATTTAAAGTATTTTTTATTGAAAAAACAGACATAACTGTTCCGAGTCCGTTTCTGTAACATTTAGAGAAAAGGTAACTACTGTTCAATTTATTTTATAACGCTCTATAATCTTTTATTAAATAATTGAGCAATAAATAAGTACAGTAGTGTTACAAAATAAATTGAACTGTAGTATTTTACTATATTGCTTCCATAGTTACTGCAATTCAATTTACTGTACTCTTCAACTCCTGATACCGCCTTTCTCAATGTTAAATAAATTAGTGTTATCGAATATTTATTACGTAACTAGAGAGCCTCTTAACAATATAAACTAATATTGGATATGGAGTTCCGTTATGGAATTCGCCTTGCAGACACTAAATTTGCAATAACTTTTGAGTGTTTAAATGGATTTTGCTCAAATTACTTGCAAACCTTTTCTACTTCAGTGCCCTTTTAATACTTGCAACAAAATATAACAAATTCCACAAATGATTTTATTTTACATTTTTCGCTGTGAAAAACTAAAATCAATGCAATGATACTTTTTTTCCCTATAGGAAAAAAGTGCAACTTTTTCTCCCGATATTGGGGTAAATTCAAGTGAAAATGTAACAATTTAAGAATAAAAACTGTAAGGTTTTCGTATCCACGGAATCGACCTAAATTGAACTAAAATCAGCCAGATGTCCGTCCATTAACTACATATATTTTTTAATAATCGGTATGAAATAATTACAAAAGGTAATAAAGCTAACAAAATAATAAATATACAAACTAGATAAATAAATACTGTATCACAACACAATTCCGCCTCTTTCTTCAAGTCTTGCTGTTTATGGTAACCAGCTGACGGCGGCCAGACAATTCTTAGGTAACCATAATTAGCTCCGGACCAACAACCTAACAGTTCCTCTTAGTCTCTTCAACAATCGGACCACTTTATCATGGCCCATCCCGTGTAGACTCTTCCCGTTAACCGCGAGTATCTGGTTCCCCCGTCTCAATCTACCGTCGTCCACTGCCGCCCCCTTCGCGTAGACTGTCTTTACGTAGATAGGGAGGTTACCATGGGGACTGCCGTAACCGCCCACAATAGAGAATCCCAGACCCTGGGAACCCCGCTGGAGAGTTACCGTGGTAACCAAATCACTGAAAATAAAAGTTAGTTAGATTATATTTGATTTAACGAAAACTACAGAACCTAAAAGGTTATTAAGACCAAAATGTTGCGATCAGTGACGATCTGATAAAAAAAAGAAATTCAACTGACCCAGAATTTAACTGTTCGTGTTGTTTCTCAATATTGTCCAACTCCATCGTATCTTGACTTGACTGACTAACTTCTGTTGTTTTTGATTCTGCGAAATGAAATAGAAACAAATAAAATAGTCATCTAGAAATTCACTCAACTTCTTAGGAAGCCAACCACTTACACGAAATTATAAAGAAAGTCAACTAAATGAATACTGGATATAAACAAATAACTATGTATATGACTTATTGCTGTTTGTATTACGTGTGTGTGTGTATGCCGAGTGTTTGTGGCTGTGGCATAGCGCGGCCTTCCAGTAAGTAGGCCGAGTTAATATACAATTAATTTACATTTTAGAATGATAATCAACTAATAAACAAACAGCTGTGAAGCAGCACTACAAACTCGGATCGATTACTTTTTCCGTCGGCTGATAACGCGCAATTACTGTGAAATGTTTAACAATTTAGGATTCATTGAGTCAGCAAACATAAATAAATATTTAACATATAATAAACCTGAAGGTAGGCCTGTTGGTGATTCCTCTTTGTAGTATTCCTTGGCGTAATCCTGATACAGTCTCTCAAAGTCTCCCTTGTAAACAACATCCTCAGGGTCGGCCTCACTGACAGCACCACTACCATCGGCGTTGGCTTCCCCATCCAATGGACTGTCTACAGACCCAGACAGGTCGAGCTGCAGAGACGGGGGGGTTCCACGGTTTATGGCACCAAGTTCAGCCATGGAATCTGTGTGATAAAGATAACAATATTGTTTTGGGAAAAATCAACTTATCAGCTACACCCACCAACTAATCACTACCAGCGACACCTACCCACTAATCGCTACCAGCTATACCCACCAACTAATCCCCACCAGCTACACCCACCAACTAATCCCTACCAGCTATACCCACAAAGTAATCCCTACCAGCGACACCTACCAACTAATCCCTACCAGCTACACCAACCAACTAATAATCCCAACCAGCTACACCCACCAACAAATCCCTACCAGCTACACCCACCAACTAATCCCCACCAGCTACACCCACCAACTAATCCCTACCAGCTATACCCACCAACTAATCCCTACCAGCGACACCTACCCACTAATCGCTACCAGCTATACCCACCAACTAATCCCCACCAGCTACACCCACCAACTAATCCCTACCAGCTATACCCACCAACTAATCCTCACCAGCTACACCCACCAACTAATCCCTACCAACTACACCCACCAACTAATCCCTACCAGCTACACCAACCACAGCAACTAATAATCCCTACCAGCTACACCCACCAACTAATAATCCCTACCAGCTACACCCACCAACTAATCACTACCAGCTACACCCACCAACTAATCCCTATCAGCTACACCTACCCACTAATCCCTACCAGCTACACCCACCAACTAATTCCTACCAGCTACACCAACCAACTAATAATCCCTACGAGCTACACCCACCAACTAATAATCCCTACCAGCTACACCCACCAACTAATCCCTACCAGCTACACCCACCAACTAATCCTTACCAGCTACACCCACCAACGAATCCCTACCCGCTACACCCACAAACTAATAACTACCAGCTACACCCACCAACTAATCCTTACCAGCTACACCCACCCACTAATCCCTACCAGCTATACCCACCAACTAATCCCTACCAGCGACACCTACCCACTAATCGCTACCAGCTATACCCACCAACTAATCCCCACCAGCTACACCCACCAACTAATCCCTACCAGCTATACCCACCAACTAATCCCCACCAGCTACACCCACCAACTAATCCCTACCAACTACACCCACCAACTAATCCCTACCAGCTACACCCACCAACTAATCCCTACCAGCTATACCCACAAAGTAATCCCTACCAGCGACACCTACCAACTAATCCCTACCAGCTACACCAACCAACTAATAATCCCAACCAGCTACACCCACCAACAAATCCCTACCAGCTACACCCACCAACTAATCCCCACCAGCTACACCCACCAACTAATCCCTACCAGCTACACCCACCAACTAATTCCTACCAGCTACACCAACCAACTAATAATCCCTACGAGCTACACCCACCAACTAATAATCCCTACCAGCTACACCCACCAACTAATCCCTACCAGCTACACCCACCAACTAATTCCTACCAGCTACACCAACCAACTAATAATCCCTACGAGCTACACCCACCAACTAATAATCCCTACGAGCTACACCCACCAACTAATAATCCCTACCAGTTACACCCACCAACTAATCCCTACCAGCTACACCCACCAACTAATCCTTACCAGCTACACCCACCAACGAATCCCTACCCGCTACACCCACCAACTAATAACTACCAGCTACACCCACCAACTAATCCTTACCAGCTACACCCACCCACTAATCCCTACCAGCTACACCCACCAACTAATCCCTACCAGCTACACCAACCACAGCAACTAATAATCCCTACCAGCTACACCCACCAACTAATAATCCCTACCAGCTACACCCACCAACTAATCACTACCAGCTACACCCACCAACTAATCCCTATCAGCTACACCTACCCACTAATCCCTACCAGCTACACCCACCAACTAATTCCTACCAGCTACACCAACCAACTAATAATCCCTACGAGCTACACCCACCAACTAATAATCCCTACCAGCTACACCCACCAACTAATCCCTACCAGCTACACCCACCAACGAATCCCTACCCGCTACACCCACCAACTAATAACTACTAGCTACACCCACCAACTAATCCTTACCAGCTACACCCACCCACTAATCCCTACCAGCTACACCCACCCACTAATCCCTACCAGCTACACCCACCCACTAATCCCTACCAGCTACACCCACCGACTAATTCCTATCAGCTACCCACCAACTAATAACTACCAGCTTCACCCACCAACTAATCCCTACCAGCTACACCCACCAACTAATCCCTACCAGCTACACCCACCAACTAATAACTACCAGCTACACCCACCAACTAATTCCTACCAGCTACAACCTCCAACTAATCCCTACCAGCTACACCCACCAACTAATCCCTACCAGCTACACCCACCAATTAATCCCTACCAGCTACACCCACCAACTAATCCCTACCAGCTATACCCACCCACTAAACCCTACCAGCTACACCCAGCAACTAATCCCTACCAGCTACACCAACCAACTAATAATTCCTACCAGCTATACCCACCCAATAATCCCTACCAGCTACACGAACCGACTAATAATCCCTACTAGCTACACCCACCAACTAATAATCCCTACCAGCTACACCCACCAACTAATTCCTACCAGCTACACCCACCAACTAATCCCTATCAGCTACACCCACCAACTAATCCCTACCAGCTACACCAACCAACTAATAATCCCTACCAGCTACACCCACCAACTAATCCCTACCAGCTACACCCACCAACTAATACCTACCAGCTACACCCACCAACTAATCCCTACCAGCTACACCAACCAACTAATAATCCCTACCAGCTATACCCACCCAATAAACCCTACCAGCTACACCCACCAACTAATCCCTACCAGCTACACCCACCAACTAATAACTACCAGCTACACCCACCAACTAATCCCTTCCAGCTACACCCACCAACTAATCCCTACCAGCTACACCCACCAACGAATCCCTACCCGCTACACCCACCAACTAATCCCTACTAGCTACACCAACCAACTAATAATCCCTACCAGCTACATCCACCAACTAATCCCTATCAGCTACACCCACCAACTAATCCCTACCAGCTACACCAACCAACTAATCCCTACCAGCTAGACCCACCAACGAATCCCTACCAGCTACACCCACCAACTAATCCCTACCAGCTACACCAACCAACTAATCCCTACCAGCTAGACCCACCAACTAATCCCTACCAGCTACACCAACCAACTAATAATCCCTACCAGCTACACCCACCAACTAATCCCTACCAGCTACACCCACCAACTAATACCTACCAGCTACACCCACCAACTAATCCCTACCAGCTACACCAACCAACTAATAATCCCTACCAGCTATACCCACCCAATAAACCCTACCAGCTACACCCACCAACTAATCCCTACCAGCTACACCCACCAACTAATCCCTACCAGCTACACCCACCAACTAATCCCTATCAGCTACACCCACCAACTAATCCCTACCAGCTACACCAACCAACTAATAATCCCTACCAGCTACACCAACCAACTAATAATCCCTACCAGCTACACCCACCAACTAATCCCTATCAGCTACACCCACCAACTAATCCCTACCAGCTACACCAACCAACTAATCCCTACCAGCTAGACCCACCAACTAATAACTACCAGCTACACCCACCAACTAATCCCTTCCAGCTACACCCACCAACTAATCCCTACCAGCTACACCCACCAACTAATCCCTACTAGCTACACCAACCAACTAATAATCCCTACCAGCTACACCCACCAACTAATCCCTATCAGCTACACCCACCAACTAATCCCTACCAGCTACACCAACCAACTAATCCCTACCAGCTAGACCCACCAACGAATCCCTACCAGCTACACCCACCAACTAATCCCTACCAGCTTCACCCACCAACTAATCCCTATCAGCTACACCCACCAACTAATGCCAACCAGCTACACCAACCAACTAATAATCCCTACCAGCTACACCCACCAACTAATCCCTACCAGCTACACCCACCAACTAATCCCTACCAGCTACACCCACCAACTAATCCCTACCAGCTACACCAACCAACTAATAATCCCTACCAGCTATACCCAACCAATAAACCCTACCAGCTACACCCACCAACTAATCCCTACCAGCTACACCCACCAACTAATAACTACCAGCTACACCCACCAACTAATCCCTACCAGCTACACCAACCAACTAATAATCCCTACCAGCTATACCCACCCAATAAACCCTACCAGCTACACCCACCAACTAATCCCTACCAGCTACACCCACCAACTAATCCCTTCCAGCTACACCCACCAACTAATCCCTACCAGCTACACCAACCAACTAATAATCCCTACCAGCTATACCCACCCAATAAACCCTACCAGCTACACCCACGAACTAAGATTCCCTACCAGCTACACCCACCAACTAATCCCTATCAGCTACACCCACCAACTAATCCCTACCAGCTACACCAACCAACTAATAATCCCAACCAGCTACACCCGCCAACTAATAATCCCTACCAGCTACATCCACCCACTAATCCCTACCAGCTACACCCACCAACTAATCCCTACCAGCGACACCCACCAACTAATCCCTACCAACTACATCCACCAACGAATCCCTACCAGCTACACCCACCAACGAATCCCTATCAGCTACACCCACCAACTAATCCCTACCAGCTACACCCACCAACTAATCCCTACCAGCTACACCCACCAACTAATCCCTACCAGCTACACCAACCAACTAATAATCCCTACCAGCTACACCCACCAACTAATCCCTACCAGCTACACCCACCAACTAATCCCTATCAGCTACACCCACCAACTAATCCCTTCCAGCTACACCAACCAACTAATAATCCCTACCAGCTACACCCACCAACTAATCCCTACCAGCTACACCCACCAACTAATACCTACCAGCTACACCCACCAACTAATCCCTACCAGCTACACCCACCAACTAATCCCTACCAGCTACACCCACCAACTAATCCCTACCAACTACATCCACCAACGAATCCCTACCAGCTACACCCACCAACGAATCCCTATCAGCTACACCCACCAACTAATCCCTACCAGCTACACCCACCAACTAATCCCTACCAGCTACACTCACCAACTAATCCCTACCAGCTACACCCACCAACTAATCCCTACCAGCTACATCCACCAACTAATCCCTCTAATCCGCCAACTTACTCACCTCCGTCTCCATTCTCCCCATCGCTTGTATGGATAGAATAGGTTTTATTGGTTTTATCTTCTGTGCTCATATTATCCTCATTAATTTCAACTTGAACATAATTTGAATCGCCGGCCAACTGCTCCTCATTGCCGGCATGGCTCTGACTATCAGTGCTTGTCTCCATAACAACATCAGTATCGTGCAGATCAGAAACATCTTCTTTAACTCCTCCGGTTAGATCCTGCCATGTGATGTCACTGAGAGCTAAAATATAGGAATTTATTAATCGCTTAATATTTATCCATTTTCCTAATTTGTACATTCAATTCACCCTCCCTCCTATAACCCAGTTGGCCTGTAAAGCAACGTTACCTCTGTGAGTGAACGGGACTACCGAAGAATATATGATGGGACTTTACCGAAGAATAATGGAAATCAACATTATTATTGCTTTAATATTTATAGAACTTATTTCTATCTATATACATATATTATCCATGGATCCCTGTAAGCTTGAACGTCTTTTCTCTTCAACGTTTTTTCATTTCCTCCACTTTTTCTCAAAAAATATATTAAATTCTAAATTGATTAAAGTTATTTAACCTTATCTAAGTTTTTTTTGTATTTGGAAATAATGTATAACTTCTATGTTAATACACAACTATTTTGCAATGGCAATGACACACCCCCACCCCCCCCCCCCCCCCCCTTCCTTATCCCACCGTCCTTAAATCCTCAATTATTTAATCAAATCGAATGAAGCTATTTAATCTAATATTCTTAGGTGGGTAGTAAACTACTAGCGCAATCTATCATACTATACTCCTACCACTAACTATATAATACTATACCACACTATAATACTAGACCTATTATGACCGGTTGCATTTTATGGTGATCCCCAACTTTTTTTAAATTGTTTTGGAATGTATATTTTTGTTGAATTTAGAGGAAATAAATAAAATAATTTAATTGAACATGAAACATCGGCGGCAACCCCGCGACGCCTTCTCTCTCTTGACAATTACCTGTAACTCTCAGGTGGGGCCACTCTAACTCCCAAGTTTGAACACTCAATATATATCCAACCGTTACCGTAGTAGAAGCACAATTCCCATATCGCGCACCAGTTACGAGATTGTAACTCAACTTCCTCGGCGCAGGATTAAACAGTAGATCTCCCACATAAGGAGAAAAGAATAACACTTTACTAGAAGTGCTTATTTCCTTATCCGCTGTAGTCCCCCAACCTTCTCCCTTCATGAACTCTGTGCCTGTAGTTATGACCCTATAACTATAACTTCCCCTATACCTTCCCCTCCTCTAACTTACCCCCTATTGTTTCCCCTGTACCTCCCCCCTTTCCCCTAACTTACCCCGTGTTGTTTCCCCTGTACCTTTCCCCTAACCCACCCCCTAGTGTTTCCCCTGTACTTCACCCCTTCCCCTAACTTACCCCCTATTATTGCCCCTATTCCCTCCCCCCTTCCCCTAACTTACCCCCTATTGTTTCCCCTGTACCTCCCCCCTTTCCCCTAACTTACCCCGTGTTGTTTCCCCTGTACCTTTCCCCTAACACACCCCCTAAGTGTTTCCCCTGTACCTCACCCCTTCCCCTAACTTACCCCCTATTGTTGCCCCTATTCCCTCCCCCTTTCCCATAACTTACCCCCTGTTGTTGCCCCTGTTCCTTCCTCTTCCCCTTCTGTCTCTCCATAATCGAATGGCGACGCAACTCTCAGTTCGAGTTTTGTTTTCGTTTTCATTAACTCTATAATACTTCCCTGGTCTAATCCGTCTAATGGCTCTTTATTTACTGAAAGAACTCGATCACCAACCTTGAAAAATAAAAATATTACAGCTTTTATTTTTATATATTTGTGTGACCCGTTCAAAATCATAACAAGCGCGAATCGCTCCTAGGTCCACGTCTACTAACGCATGAACTGTCTCCCGAATGTATGAATTTGCTCTAGAAACTGCGCCATGTGAAGCCTTATACATCTAAAATTTAAGTGGAAATGAATAACAACAACACCAACAATGGTATGAATACTAGAGGTCTCGAAACGCGGACCTAAAAAAACCGACCGAATCGAAACAAAGGCCTATTTTTGCGTTTACCTTTTTTTTTACACAACTACATGTAGTTTTCACGAATAATAATTTCCAACCTTGAGTTTAGTCGTCTGAGAGGCTAGACCCCCGGGTACAATGTAAGTGATGTAAACGGCCCCATCGTCAACCAATTCGGAACCTTTCCCTCCGGCTATACTGAACCCTAAAGACTGCTCTGGTTGAACCTACAGAAAAATAGTTGTATTTTTATAATATCAATAAAATCTATGTTGAATAAATTCTGGGAAGAGCTGAGTGTTGGCTTATTACTATGCAGTTTGGCGCGGGACAAATGGCCAATTCTGTTTGTCCGTTTCTCTGTGTCAGTCCGTCTGTCTGCCTAAACGAACCGTCTGTTTGTAAAATTTGATGTTTAAAAGTGATACAGATAATTCGGAACCGGTATGTAAATATAAATATTAATTCGATAATATTGTGCGTGAATCATAGATAGTTACCGAAAGTGATGTTTTATTAGTCTGTCGTATTTTTCTGATATGACGGATAAGTTAAAAAGAAGCTCTAAACTATCTAATAAATGATTCATATTAACAAATTAATTAAGTCCAACCAATAAATCATATTCAGAACCTGTATAACAGTAATTAATATTGGTTGAATCATGGAGGCCACCAGTTCGATCCCACCTGGACGCCATTGCCGAATTTGCTAAGCTGTGTCCAACAAAAATTATTACGGTGTCCGAACACAACCCCCCCCCCCCCCGTTCAAATAGGACACTTCTCCCCGGACACTCCCCCCCCCCCCTCCCCCCCCGACTGTTCTTAATTTCGTACTTGACTAGATACAACCTGTCCTGTAACCATCTTTAACTTTTGTTTATTGCTTTGATGCACCCAGATTAAGTTAACACTTTAACTGGGGGGGAACTGACCGGGGGGAAGTGTCCAGGGGGGTGGTGTCATAGAACCATTATAACATATAACAGTAATGGCATTTTGGAAACATATCTGAACCACCAATGTCTAGTATTGCGATTATGTAGCATCTATATTTCTGCATCATTCTTTCAGGTTTACATTTTATCACCCAATCTCCATTATAATTATTATTGTTTTAATATAATAGGCGGATCTCATTGCATGGCCCAACAAGGCACAGCGATGTATTTTAATGTAACACAATGTAACACATTGAGTTGCGAGGAATCAATATGTCAAGGCAATATATGTTTTGAGTCGACTGACTGACAGGAAATAATTCCTGTATGATTATTAGGGCTGAGCACAATGGCTGTAGATTGGCTGCTGTGGAACGACAATGACGCACATCAGGTGGTTCGACTGGGGAGAGTGCCATATTGCCTTCCTCCAGGACATCACCAGTTAGATCCACCTACTGGACGCCAAACTCATCTTTACCAAGGTGCGATGAATAGTGTTGTAGATAACACGGGGGTAAGGTAATCGCGGATGACGTAGTAAGCAGGCTTAGCATACCGGTACCATCCGCACTACTGCAACCGTTGCCTAGTCGCCATCTAGCGGGGGACTGGAGAACTACTGAGTCTCCCCACACAAATTATATTCCAGACTATTGACAGACTAAGTTTGGTTTCATTTCATCATCAAATATTGACTTGAGTTATTAGCCTTCAAACATTTGCCGACAGATAGACAGATAAACGGTTGAAACATTGGTACCTACTCGTACGCTAAAGCTCGCTTTCTACGTCGCTCGCCCCACAAATAAAAATTAAGTCATATTTTTTTACCAGTATAGTCTGGCATAAAAACAAATTGTTTTTCGATAAAATAATTCCTTAATATAACGGTGACCCGAAAGGTGCTACTCCCCGTTGAGGAATCAAACAGGGTATCCCCCATATTGGATGCAAAGAATAGCAAGAGATAGGTACTGGAATTACTAGACCAATGGGAAGCCTTCTTAGCGAGGTGATAATTAGAAAGAAAAACCGCTAATAAAATACGAAAATTAACATAACCATATACAACAAGCAATAGCAAAAAGTATTGTGTAGGTTAGTATGTAGTTTATTTCTTAATAAATTAACAATCAAAATAAGGTTCATTACTCATAAATTGATTAATAGGTTACAAAATAAATTGAGCGAAACCATAGAAACTATAAGTGTGTAGAAACTTAAGTATCATATAAATATTAATTATATAACATAAACCGAATTAATATTATAAACCAAATGGTTCGCACGAGAAGAAAAAATGTACTGAGTTAGACCTATTTAGGTTAGTAAATCAGATAGTTATTAGTGACGTCATAGTCTTATTGACGTCACGGGTATAGTTTGGAAGCTGTGTAAGTATGTAGGTGGCAGCAGCAATAAATAGTTCGACAAATGGGATAACAAGGGAGCTGATTGCATCAATAACATTGTGACGTCACACAAGCACGAACAGATGCGTCACGAACAATTTGTCATCACGTCTTTCGTCTAGAAAAAAAAAACAAAAAAAAAGGTTTTAAACTTAATTAATTGTTCACTATGACGTGATGATAATATAACTTATTTAACCAAATAAATGAGTGTCAGACAGATTAAACATCAATATGACAGACGACGTCATAGACACGCCCATGTGAAGAATACCAGGATTTCACTTTTCGGTCGACTTTTTTTTATTGGAATTTTATATATGAAGATTTTTTATTTTTTTTAATTTATCTTTTTTAAGTGTTTTATAGCGCTTATTTCTGTCTTATAACCTGTGCATATACTAAATCGTTTATTGTTTTGGTTAGATTCAGCCCTTCTGTAACCTGTGCTTTTGGTGAAAACCTGGTATTCTTCACATGGGGGTAACTGCGAAGTGAAATATAACGGCAGAAAGTCTGGTATTCTGCATATGGGCCCAAAGACAGACAACAAATTATAAGAAAAGACAAAGAAGGGTAAAACTACCAACCTTTATGAAATCAGTCGGTGACATAATATTTGCAGTCGCAGCGACATTATTATGCATATGTGGCGGTGAAAGCGAAAAGGTACCTTAAGGTGAAAATTACGTTTTGAGAAAATCGTATTTAAAGAAAAATTTCATTTTCAAGTCAAAATTTTCAATTTTTTTATTTTCAATGTGATATATGCAGTTTTTAATGAGGAATCCAAATCTGTTAACGGTATGTTAACAGCTAGCTTAGTTTTGGAGATAGTCAGCTTTGATTGAGGGTAGTCAGAAGTTTTGAAATTTAAATCTCATTCCCGGTAGATATTATGTTGTTCTATGTAGATTTACTCTTATAAATTAATTTATATGCCTTATTATTCCAATAGAAAACTATCTTCCAGTTATTTTCAATATGTTTGCTTGTCAATCGCTCTCTTAGTTGTTCATGTACTGCTCGGAGTCCCAGATTAGATAAAAACCCAGCATAGTTGTTCACGTGCTGCTCGAAGTCCTGGCTAGAAAAAAAAGGCAGCATAGTTGTTCATTAGTTTGCTAATGCACATTCCTGTTACACATTTTGCCCCTCAAGCCTCAACATCACAACACAACCCCCGCCCCACTCCAATTTAGTAAACTCACTTTCAAGATATTTTGTAAGTAATCCCTACGACAATTAAAATACAACAAAAACTTTAAACGCGATTTACTCGTAATAATATATTTTCCATCTGGTTGTCGTGCCAATACTTAAATTCTAATAACTCCTGATGTACTCATCCAATCAGGATGATTTATAGCTCATTAGAGAGCTGAGATGTTGGCCAATCACATGAAATATCTAACTCAAAAACCTCATTTTCACCTTAAGGTACCTTTTCGCGTTCACTGCCACATATACACTTGTAGACAACGCCAACCCATGCAAATAAAGCAGCAATCCATGCAATAAACTCATTTAAAATGAAAAACTAAACCAACATAGAAGCAACAATGCAAGGCGATGTGACAACGACATAAATAATTGACTAAATTAAATCAATAAACAACAGTTACATAAATCTTGTGAAAAGCCAACAGGTACACAAAAAGTTACAATTGAAGGAAATATATAAAGAATAGGCAGATAGAGGGGAAACTGGACGCAATAAAAATTCATCCTTCTCCACGGGAAATTCGACGCAAATAACATATGATTACTCTCAAAACTGTAACCTGTTCTATTGTATTTAGTTTATTGCTTTGGTTAAAATAACGTGCCACTGTAACCTGCTCCTTTCCCTAAATTGAGAATTTAACATTGAAGCGGGATATTAATTTGCCAAGGCGGGTTTTGCGTCCATTTTCCCCCCTCTTTCAGAATAAGATTTTTAAGGAGTGAAATAAAAATGATTTTTCAAGCAAATAACGTAACTTCAAAGTATTGTAAGTTTATAAGAATCGTTATACCGGTATACTAATAGTATCGAATTAAAATCAATAATTTCCATCAATTTAATATGTTTTATTATAGAAGTATATTCCGCTAATATTAATAGATGATTGTTCGACTTCCTTTACCCACTTAAGCGCTAATCAGATATTAACCCGCTAGCGTAAAAGAGACATCGATCTAAACCTCGATATCTCCACCCCACATTGTGCATTTAACTTATCTTGTCAAGTCTGACTCATTTCCAATCCACGGCCCAGTTTAGGTAAAATGGAAACTATGAAATAAGGTAATAAAATGGAAACATACCACCCACCTTCGCGGTTATCTAACCTATATTCCCAAAAATATAGAGCAAAAACCTAAAATAATCTAACATTATAATTATGTCATTTAATTTAATTAATTATTATTAACATCTCACACCTTTATTAGAGTCACGTCCCTTTCATTGGCTGATTGTTGACTCCGCGATGACGAACTGTTGCTATGGCGACTGGTAGGTCTGGAGCCCTCTTTTAACCGACCAATCGTGAGGCTAACTTTGCCTCGGACAGTCTGTAAGAAACATCAGGGACACAATGTAAGTGGCAGTAATATATACCAAAAACAGTATATTAGGTAATTATACCTCAGTTTTGCAAGTCTGATCTGTGGAATTCGCTGAATTATCAGAACCTTATCAATTTTAGGTCTAATTATAAACAAATAGGTCCGAATTGTATTGAGATTTAAATTGAAGTTGACATTGTTCGTACTAAACTGTGTGTATATGAGGCTTTAAGAAACACATACTTTATACTAAGCTGAAGCCACACATAATATACTAACTTTAAGCCACACCTACTATACTAACTTTAAGCCACACCTACTATACTAACTTTCAGCCACACACCTACTATACTAACTTTAAGCCACACCTACTATACTAACTTTAAGCCACCCACCTACTATACTAACTTTAAGCCACACACCTACTATACTAACTTTCAGCCACACCTACTATACCAACTTTAAGCCTCACCTACTATACTAACTTTAAGCCACACACCTACTATACTAACTTTCAGCCACACCTACTATACCAACTTTAAGCCTCTCCTACTATACTAACTTTAAGCCACACACCTACTATACTAACTTTAAGCCACACACCTACTATACTAACCTTTATGCACACCTACTATACTAACTTTAAGCCACACCTACTATACTAACTTTAAGCCACACCTACTATACTAACTTTAAGCCACACACCTACTATACTAACTTTCAGCCAGACCTACTATACCAACTTTAAGCCTCTCCTACTATACTAACTTTAAGCCACACACCTACTATACTAACTTTAAGCCACACACCTACTATACTAACTTTTATGCCACACCTACTATACTAACTTTAAGCCACACCTACTATACTAACTTTAAGCCACACCTACTATACTAACTTTAAGCCACACCTACTATACTAACTTTAAGCCACACACCTACTATACTAACTTTAAGCCACACACCTACTATACTAACTTTAAGCCACACCTACTATACTAACTTTAAGCCACACACCTACTATACTAACTTTTATGCACACCTACTATACTAACTTTAAGCCACACCTACTATACTAACTTTAAGCCACACCTACTATACTAACTTTAAGCCACACACCTACTATACTAACTTTCAGCCACACCTACTATACCAACTTTAAGCCTCACCTACTATACTAACTTTAAGCCACACACCTACTATACTAACTTTCAGCCACACCTACTATACCAACTTTAAGCCTCTCCTACTATACTAACTTTAAGCCACACACCTACTATACTAACTTTAAGCCACACACCTACTATACTAACTTTTATGCCACACCTACTATACTAACTTTAAGCCACACCTACTATACTAACTTTAAACCACACACCTACTATACCAACTTTAAGCCTCACCTACTATACTAACTTTAAGCCACACACCTACTATACTAACTTTAAGCCACACACCTACTATACCAACTTTAAGCCTCACCTACTATACTAACTTTAAACCACACACATACTATACTAACTTTAAGCCACACACCTACTATACTAACTTTAAGCCACACACCTACTATACTAACTTTCAGCCACACCTACTATACTAACTTTCAGCCACACCTACTATACTAACTTTCAGCCACACCTACTATACTAACTTTAAGCCACACACCTACTATACTAACTTTAAGCCACACACCTACTATACTAACTTTAAGCCACACCTACTATACTAACTTTAAGCCACACCTACTATACTAACTTTAAGCCACACCTACTATACTAACTTTAAGCCACACACCTACTATACTAACTTTAAGCCACACCTACTATACTAACTTTAAGCCACACCTACTATACTAACTTTAAGCCACACCTACTATACTAACTTTAAGCCACACCTACTATACTAACTTTAAGCCACACCTACTATACTAACTTTAAGCCACACCTACTATACTAACTTTAAGCCACACACCTACTATACTAACTTTAAGCCACACCTACTATACTAACTTTAAGCCACACCTACTATACTAACTTTAAGCCACACACCTACTATACTAACTTTAAGCCTCACCTACTATACTAACTTTAAGCCACACACCTACTATACTAACTTTAAGCCACACCTACTATACTAACTTTAAGCCACACACCTACTATACTAACTTTAAGCCACACACCTACTATACTAACTTTAAGCCACACCTACTATACTAACTTTAAGCCACACCTACTATACTAACTTTAAGCCACACACCTACTATACTAACTTTAAGCCTCACCTACTATACTAACTTTAAGCCACACACCTACTATACTAACTTTAAGCCTCACCTACTATACTAACTTTAAGCCACACACCTACTATACTAACTTTAAGCCACACCTACTATACTAACTTTAAGCCACACCTACTATACTAACTTTAAGCCACACACCTACTATACTAACTTTAAGCCTCACCTACTATACTAACTTTAAGCCACACACCTACTATACTAACTTTAAGCCTCACCTACTATACTAACTTTAAGCCACACACCTACTATACTAACTTTAAGCCACACACCTACTATACTAACTTTAAGCCTCACCTACTATACTAACTTTAAGCCACACCTACTATACTAACTTTAAGCCACACCTACTATACTAACTTTCAGCCACACCTACTATACTAACTTTCAGCCACACCTACTATACTAACTTTCAGCCACACCTACTATACTAACTTTCAGCCACACCTACTATACTAACTTTAAGCCACACCTACTATACTAACTTTCAGCCACACCTACTATACTAACTTTAAGCCACACCTACTATACTAACTTTCAGCCACACCTACTATACTAACTTTAAGCCACACCTACTATACTAACTTTAAGCCACACACCTACTATACTAACTTTAAGCCACACCCTACTATACTAACTTTAAGCCACACCTACTATACTAACTTTAAGCCACACCTACTATACTAACTTTAAGCCACACCTACTATACTAACTTTAAGCCACACACCTACTATACTAACTTTAAGCCTCACCTACTATACTAACTTTAAGCCACACACCTACTATACTAACTTTAAGCCTCACCTACTATACTAACTTTAAGCCACACACCTACTATACTAACTTTAAGCCACACACCTACTATACTAACTTTAAGCCACACACCTACTATACTAACTTTAAGCCTCACCTACTATACTAACTTTAAGCCACAACTACTATACTAACTTTAAGCCACACCTACTATACTAACTTTAAGCCACACACCTACTATACTAACTTTAAGCCACACACTACTATACTAACTTTCAGCCACACCTACTATACTAACTTTCAGCCACACCTACTATACTAACTTTAAGCCACACCTACTATACTAACTTTCAGCCACACCTACTATACTAACTTTAAACCACACACCTACTATACTAACTTTAAGCCACACCCTACTATACTAACTTTCAGCCACACCTACTATACTAACTTTAAGCCACACCTACTATACTAACTTTCAGCCACACCTACTATACTAACTTTCAGCCACACCTACTATACTAACTTTCCGCCACACCTACTATACTAACTTTCAGCCACACCTACTATACTAACTTTCAGCCACACCTACTATACTAACTTTCAGCCACACCAACTATACTAACTTTAAGCCACACCTACTATACTAACTTTCAGGCACACCTACTATACTAACTTTAAGCCACACCTACTATACTAACTTTAAGCCACACCTACTATACTAACTTTCAGCCACACCTACTATACTAACTTTCAGCCACACCTACTATACTAACTTTAAGCCACACCTACTATACTAACTTTAAGCCACACACCTACTATACTAACTTTTAGCCACACCTACTATACTAACTTTCAGCCACACCTACTATACTAACTTTCAGCCACACCTACTATACTAACTTTAAGCCACACCTACTATACTAACTTTCAGCCACACCTACTATACTAACTTTCAGCCACACCTACTATACTAACTTTCAGCCACACCTACTATACTAACTTTCAGCCACACCTACTACTAACTTTCAGCCACACCTACTATACTAACTTTCAGCCACACCTACTATACTAACTTTAAGCCACACCTAATATACTAACTTTCAGCCACACCTACTATACTAACTTTAAGCCACACCTACTATACTAACTTTCAGCCACACCTACTATACTAACTTTCAGCCACACCTACTATACTAACTTTCAGCCACACCTACTATACTAACTTTAAGCCACACACCTACTATACTAACTTTCAGCCACACCTACTATACTAACTTTCAGCCACACCTACTATACTAACTTTAAGCCACACCTACTATACTAACTTTCAGCCACACCTACTATACTAACTTTCAGCCACACCTACTATACTAACTTTCAGCCACACCTACTATACTAACTTTAAGCCACACCTACTATACTAACTTTAAGCCACACCTACTATACTAACTTTAAGCCACACACCTACTATACTAACTTTCAGCCACACCTACTATACTAACTTTCAGCCACACCTACTATACTAACTTTAAGCCACACCTACTATACTAACTTTCAGCCACACCTACTATACTAACTTTAAGCCTCACCTACTATACTAACTTTAAGCCACACCTACTATACTAACTTTTCAGCCACACCTACTATACTAACTTTAAGCCACACCTACTATACTAACATTCAGCCACACCTACTATACTAACTTTAAGCCACACACCTACTATACTAACTTTAAGCCACACCTACTATACTAACTTTCAGCCACACCTACTATACTAACTTTAAGCCACACCTACTATACTAACTTTCAGCCACACCTACTATACTAACTTTCAGCCACACCTACTATACTAACTTTCAGCCACACCTACTATACTAACTTTCAGCCACACCTACTACTAACTTTCAGCCACACCTACTATACTAACTTTCAGCCACACCTACTATACTAACTTTAAGCCACACCTACTATACTAACTTTCAGCCACACCTACTATACTAACTTTAAGCCACACCTACTATACTAACTTTCAGCCACACCTACTATACTAACTTTCAGCCACACCTACTATACTAACTTTCAGCCACACCTACTATACTAACTTTAAGCCACACACCTACTATACTAACTTTCAGCCACACCTACTATACTAACTTTCAGCCACACCTACTATACTAACTTTAAGCCACACCTACTATACTAACTTTCAGCCACACCTACTATACTAACTTTCAGCCACACCTACTATAGTAAATTTCAGCCACACCTACTATACTAACTTTAAGCCACACCTACTATACTAACTTTAAGCCACACCTACTATACTAACTTTAAGCCACACACCTACTATACTAACTTTCAGCCACACCTACTATACTAACTTTCAGCCACACCTACTATACTAACTTTAAGCCACACCTACTATACTAACTTTCAGCCACACCTACTATACTAACTTTAAGCCTCACCTACTATACTAACTTTAAGCCACACCTACTGTACTAACTTTTCAGCCACACCTACTATACTAACTTTAAGCCACACCTACTATACTAACATTCAGCCACACCTACTATACTAACTTTAAGCCACACACCTACTATACTAACTTTAAGCCACACCTACTATACTAACTTTCAGCCACACCTACTATACTAACTTTAAGCCACACCTACTATACTAACTTTCAGCCACACACCTACTATACTAACTTTCAGCCACACCTACTATACTAACTTTAAGCCACACACCTACTATACTAACTTTCAGCCACACACCTACTATACTAACTTTCAGCCACACCTACTATACTAACTTTAAGCCTCACCTACTATACTAACTTTAAGCCACACCTACTATACTAACTTTCAGCCACACACCTACTATACTAACTTTCAGCCACACCTACTATACTAACTTTAAGCCACACCTACTATACTAACTTTAAGCCTCACCTACTATACTAACTTTAAGCCACACCTACTGTACTAACTTTTCAGCCACACCTACTATACTAACTTTAAGCCACACCTACTATACTAACATTCAGCCACACCTACTATACTAACTTTAAACCACACACCTACTATACTAACTTTCAGCCACACCTACTATACTAACTTTCAGCCACACCTACTATACTAACTTTCAGCCACACCTACTATACTAACTTTCAGCCACACCTACTATACTAACTTTAAACCACACACCTACTATACTAACTTTCAGCCACACCTACTATACTAACTTTCAGCCACACCTACTATACTAACTTTCAGCCACACCTACTATACTAACTTTAAGCCACACCTACTATACTAACTTTCAGCCACACCTACTATACTAACTTTCAGCCACACCTACTATACTAACTTTCAGCCACACCTACTATACTAACTTTCAGCCACACCTACTATACTAACTTTAAACCACACACCTACTATACTAACTTTCAGCCACACCTACTATACTAACTTTCAGCCACACCTACTATACTAACTTTCAGCCACACCTACTATACTAACTTTCAGCCACACCTACTATACTAACTTTAAACCACACACCTACTATACTAACTTTCAGCCACACCTACTATACTAACTTTCAGCCACACCTACTATACTAACTTTCAGCCACACCTACTATACTAACTTTAAGCCACACCTACTATACTAACTTTCAGCCACACCTACTATACTAACTTTCAGCCACACCTACTATACTAACTTTCAGCATTACTGCGGCTTTATTTCTACTCGCTGTCCTCATATCCTCGTTGTTAATCGCGATTATCTGATCGCCGGTTTGCAGTCGGCCGTCCTGCTCGGCCAAACCACCAGAGAGAACGTCCGATATAATAACACCATTATTGTTCCTGTTCAATGGAAAATTTCAGTTTTAGGATCCGGTGAAACATCATTATGTGTAGTAGGCCAAAACTATTAATCAAGATTCATCTAATCGAAAAAAAAAATAAAATCAACTCAAATTTAAAATAACTGCTTTCTCATTATTATACTGCACATTAAAGGTGCATAACAGAAATTTATAATGGAAACTTTACAAATATACCATATACTATACAATACTACATACAGTATAGTAACTAGGTACCTGTCTGTATACATAATTCATTAAGTGAAGACAAAATTATGTATAATAAAAGTACTGCTTATAAAAGTAGCAGACTTTATTAATCTACTAACTTTCGACTTCTGATGCTGATTCCCAGACTGGATCCCGGCCTTTTACTTAAATCGACATTAAATATATCGCAAACATCTTCCTCCTTGTATATTGTATCATCTCTGTAGATTCGCATTGTGACGCTAGATGGCGTATGTCTGAGTGCGTGTATGGCTTCGTCGTGGGTGGCATTCCTTAGATTCACATGGTTGACCTGAAACAAATACCAACATTCTGATCAGATGCCGGTCCAACTCCACAGTCTGCCATTTCGTCTACTCACCAACTGTATGTAGTCTGTACTTTTCCCCAACCCACACTCTCCATTTCGTCCCCAACCCACACTCTCCATCTCGTCCCCAACCCACACTATCCATCTCGTCCCCAACCCACACTCTCCATCTCGTCCCCAACCCACACTCTCCATCTCGTCCCCAACCCACACTCTCCATCTCGTCCCCAACCCACACTATCCATCTCGTCCCCAACCCACACTCTCCATCTCGTCCCCAACCCACACTCTCCATCTCGTCCCCAACCCACACTCTCCATCTCGTCCCCAACCCACACTCTCCATCTCGTCCCCAACCCACACTCTCCATCTCGTCCCCAACCCACACTCTCCATCTCGTCCCCAACCCACACTATCCATCTCGTCCCCAACCCACACTCTCCATCTCGTCCCCAACCCACACTCTCCATCTCGTCCCCAACCCACACTCTCCATCTCGTCCCCAACCCACACTATCCATCTCGTCCCCAACCCACACTCTCCATCTCGTCCCCAACCCACACTCTCCATCTCGTCCCCAACCCACACTCTCCATCTCGTCCCCAACCCACACTATCCATCTCGTCCCCAACCCACACTCTCCATCTCGTCCCCAACCCACACTCTCCATCTCGTCCCCAACCCACACTCTCCATCTCGTCCCCAACCCACACTATCCATCTCGTCCCCAACCCACACTCTCCATCTCGTCCCCAACCCACACTCTCCATCTCGTCCCCAACCCACACTATCCATCTCGTCCCCAACCCACACTCTCCATCTCGTCCCCAACCCACACTCTCCATCTCGTCCCCAACCCACACTCTCCATCTCGTCCCCAACCCACACTCTCCATCTCGTCCCCAACCCACACTATCCATCTCGTCCCCAACCCACACTCTCCATCTCGTCCCCAACCCACACTCTCCATCTCGTCCCCAACCCACACTCTCCATCTCGTCCCCAACCCACACTATCCATCTCGTCCCCAACCCACACTCTCCATCTCGTCCCCAACCCACACTCTCCATCTCGTCCCCAACCCACACTCTCCATCTCGTCCCCAACCCACACTCTCCATCTCGTCCCCAACCCACACTCTCCATCTCGTCCCCAACCCACACTCTCCATCTCGTCCCCAACCCACACTCTCCATCTCGTCCCCAACCCACACTCTCCATCTCGTCCCCAACCCACACTATCCATCTCGTCCCCAACCCACACTCTCCATCTCGTCCCCAACCCACACTATCCATCTCGTCCCCAACCCACACTCTCCATCTCGTCCCCAACCCACACTCTCCATCTCGTCCCCAACCCACACTATCCATCTCGTCCCCAACCCACACTCTCCATCTCGTCCCCAACCCACACTATCCATCTCGTCCCCAACCCACACTCTCCATCTCGTCCCCAACCCACACTCTCCATCTCGTCCCCAACCCACACTCTCCATCTCGTCCCCAACCCACACTCTCCATCTCGTCCCCAACCCACACTATCCATCTCGTCCCCAACCCACACTCTCCATCTCGTCCCCAACCCACACTATCCATCTCGTCCCCAACCCACACTCTCCATCTCGTCCCCAACCCACACTCTCCATCTCGTCCCCAACCCACACTCTCCATCTCGTCCCCAACCCACACTCTCCATCTCGTCCCCAACCCACACTATCCATCTCGTCCCCAACCCACACTCTCCATCTCGTCCCCAACCCACACTATCCATCTCGTCCCCAACCCACACTCTCCATCTCGTCCCCAACCCACACTCTCCATCTCGTCCCCAACCCACACTCTCCATCTCGTCCCCAACCCACACTCTCCATCTCGTCCCCAACCCACACTATCCATCTCGTCCCCAACCCACACTCTCCATCTCGTCCCCAACCCACACTATCCATCTCGTCCCCAACCCACACTCTCCATCTCGTCCCCAACCCACACTCTCCATCTCGTCCCCAACCCACACTCTCCATCTCGTCCCCAACCCACACTCTCCATCTCGTCCCCAACCCACACTATCCATCTCGTCCCCAACCCACACTCTCCATCTCGTCCCCAACCCACACTATCCATCTCGTCCCCAACCCACACTCTCCATCTCGTCCCCAACCCACACTATCCATCTCGTCCCCAACCCACACTCTCCATCTCGTCCCCAACCCACACTCTCCATCTCGTCCCCAACCCACACTCTCCATCTCGTCCCCAACCCACACTCTCCATCTCGTCCCCAACCCACACTATCCATCTCGTCCCCAACCCACACTCTCCATCTCGTCCCCAACCCACACTATCCATCTCGTCCCCAACCCACACTCTCCATCTCGTCCCCAACCCACACTATCCATCTCGTCCCCAACCCACACTCTCCATCTCGTCCCCAACCCACACTATCCATCTCGTCCCCAACCCACACTCTCCATCTCGTCCCCAACCCACACTCTCCATCTCGTCCCCAACCCACACTATCCATCTCGTCCCCAACCCACACTCTCCATCTCGTCCCCAACCCACACTCTCCATCTCGTCCCCAACCCACACTCTCCATCTCGTCCCCAACCCACACTCTCCATCTCGTCCCCAACCCACACTCTCCATCTCGTCCCCAACCCACACTCTCCATCTCGTCCCCAACCCACACTCTCCATCTCGTCCCCAACCCACACTCTCCATCTCGTCCCCAACCCACACTCTCCATCTCGTCCCCAACCCACACTCTCCATCTCGTCCCCAACCCACACTCTCCATCTCGTCCCCAACCCACACTATCCATCTCGTCCCCAACCCACACTATCCATCTCGTCCCCAACCCACACTCTCCATCTCGTCCCCAACCCACACTATCCATCTCGTCCCCAACCCACACTCTCCATCTCGTCCCCAACCCACACTCTCCATCTCGTCCCCAACCCACACTCTCCATCTCGTCCCCAACCCACACTATCCATCTCGTCCCCAACCCACACTCTCCATCTCGTCCCCAACCCACACTCTCCATCTCGTCCCCAACCCACACTCTCCATCTCGTCCCCAACCCACACTATCCATCTCGTCCCCAACCCACACTCTCCATCTCGTCCCCAACCCACACTCTCCATCTCGTCCCCAACCCACACTCTCCATCTCGTCCCCAACCCACACTATCCATCTCGTCCCCAACCCACACTATCCATCTCGTCCCCAACCCACACTCTCCATCTCGTCCCCAACCCACACTCTCCATCTCGTCCCCAACCCACACTCTCCATCTCGTCCCCAACCCACACTCTCCATCTCGTCCCCAACCCACACTATCCATCTCGTCCCCAACCCACACTATCCATCTCGTCCCCAACCCACACTCTCCATCTCGTCCCCAACCCACACTCTCCATCTCGTCCCCAACCCACACTCTCCATCTCGTCCCCAACCCACACTCTCCATCTCGTCCCCAACCCACACTCTCCATCTCGTCCCCAACCCACACTCTCCATCTCGTCCCCAACCCACACTATCCATCTCGTCCCCAACCCACACTCTCCATCTCGTCCCCAACCCACACTCTCCATCTCGTCCCCAACCCACACTCTCCATCTCGTCCCCAACCCACACTCTCCATCTCGTCCCCAACCCACACTCTCCATCTCGTCCCCAACCCACACTCTCCATCTCGTCCCCAACCCACACTCTCCATCTCGTCCCCAACCCACACTCTCCATCTCGTCCCCAACCCACACTCTCCATCTCGTCCCCAACCCACACTCTCCATCTCGTCCCCAACCCACACTCTCCATCTCGTCCCCAACCCACACTCTCCATCTCGTCCCCAACCCACACTCTCCATCTCGTCCCCAACCCACACTCTCCATCTCGTCCCCAACCCACACTCTCCATCTCGTCCCCAACCCACACTCTCCATCTCGTCCCCAACCCACACTATCCATCTCGTCCCCAACCCACACTCTCCATCTCGTCCCCAACCCACACTATCCATCTCGTCCCCAACCCACACTCTCCATCTCGTCCCCAACCCACACTCTCCATCTCGTCCCCAACCCACACTCTCCATCTCGTCCCCAACCCACACTCTCCATCTCGTCCCCAACCCACACTCTCCATCTCGTCCCCAACCCACACTATCCATCTCGTCCCCAACCCACACTCTCCATCTCGTCCCCAACCCACACTATCCATCTCGTCCCCAACCCACACTCTCCATCTCGTCCCCAACCCACACTCTCCATCTCGTCCCCAACCCACACTATCCATCTCGTCCCCAACCCACACTCTCCATCTCGTCCCCAACCCACACTATCCATCTCGTCCCCAACCCACACTCTCCATCTCGTCCCCAACCCACACTCTCCATCTCGTCCCCAACCCACACTATCCATCTCGTCCCCAACCCACACTCTCCATCTCGTCCCCAACCCACACTATCCATCTCGTCCCCAACCCACACTCTCCATCTCGTCCCCAACCCACACTCTCCATCTCGTCCCCAACCCACACTCTCCATCTCGTCCCCAACCCACACTCTCCATCTCGTCCCCAACCCACACTCTCCATCTCGTCCCCAACCCACACTATCCATCTCGTCCCCAACCCACACTCTCCATCTCGTCCCCAACCCACACTCTCCATCTCGTCCCCAACCCACACTCTCCATCTCGTCCCCAACCCACACTATCCATCTCGTCCCCAACCCACACTCTCCATCTCGTCCCCAACCCACACTCTCCATCTCGTCCCCAACCCACACTCTCCATCTCGTCCCCAACCCACACTCTCCATCTCGTCCCCAACCCACACTATCCATCTCGTCCCCAACCCACACTCTCCATCTCGTCCCCAACCCACACTCTCCATCTCGTCCCCAACCCACACTCTCCATCTCGTCCCCAACCCACACTATCCATCTCGTCCCCAACCCACACTATCCATCTCGTCCCCAACCCACACTCTCCATCTCGTCCCCAACCCACACTCTCCATCTCGTCCCCAACCCACACTATCCATCTCGTCCCCAACCCACACTCTCCATCTCGTCCCCAACCCACACTCTCCATCTCGTCCCCAACCCACACTATCCATCTCGTCCCCAACCCACACTATCCATCTCGTCCCCAACCCACACTCTCCATCTCGTCCCCAACCCACACTCTCCATCTCGTCCCCAACCCACACTCTCCATCTCGTCCCCAACCCACACTCTCCATCTCGTCCCCAACCCACACTATCCATCTCGTCCCCAACCCACACTATCCATCTCGTCCCCAACCCACACTCTCCATCTCGTCCCCAACCCACACTATCCATCTCGTCCCCAACCCACACTCTCCATCTCGTCCCCAACCCACACTCTCCATCTCGTCCCTAACCCACACTCTCCATCTCGTCCCCAACCCACACTCTCCCCTCTACTCACCGCCTGTATTTGGTCTCCTGCCCACAGTCTACCATCCCGGGCCGCTGCTCCCTCTTCGTAGACTTCGTGAACGAGTATAGAACCCAGTAAAGTGTCGGAGCCTCCAACAATAGACAGACCCAAACCTTAAAAATAGTATTATTGGTGTAAACATAATCACCAATAACTAACTATATTAAACCCTTTGCACATTGATAAAATTATAGGCATATTTTACAGTATGTTAAAAAATAGTAAATTTAAGTGAAGTATTTTTACAAGGAAGATTAAACTTATATGTTAATTAATTGGTTGTTTATAAATTAGTGACTTCAGAATAGATGCATGGACGAGGTGTTGATAATAATTCAAGGTGATTTGTCACAAGGGGGCGATGCGAGGGGGTTCTACATTAACATTGGAGTGTTGTCTACGAACAACCATTATTTGTATAGAAGAATGCTGGCCTATTCCTTTTAACAATTATTATTATTTAATTGAATTTTTATTTCTCCAATAATGGTTTGCTCCATATTGGCCCTTAGCAGTCCACCAACAAGAGAGACTTCGCTCGTTTTGAAATAAATTTGCTTAGATTAATTTAGTTTTAGATTTAATTTAATGTCGATTTTCGTTATTTTTATCAATATTATGCTTTGAAGTGCGATTTCCAAACACTAAAACGCGGAAAACAAATAAAATAACCTTTGATTATGAAAGTTTGATTGAACCTAAGAATGTTGGCCTACCTGTGTTCCCTTTATCGATTGTAATTACGGTGGATTTCTTAGAAATGATGTCGCAGTCTACAGGATCGCCTTGTTCCGAATTAGTACCGAATATTGAATCACCCGAAGCGTTGGAGTTAGACCGTGAAAGATCTACAAAATAATACAATTATATTTTAGCAATGATAAACGAGAAAATAGCAGGTTAAAATAACAAACATTTGTTTATCCAATATTGTAATATATGTATTATATTATTATACTGTATGCTGTACAGTAGTTTGTAAAAAAATTAAGAATTTGAAGAAACTATTATTTATTTAAGGGTTTTGAAGTATTGTAACAAACTATTGTATTAGGGAGGTTTGAAAGCTGTTTCGAACAATTTCTATATAAATTCGAGTATAATAACTACAGCAAGAAGTAAACGATATATTCGACGCCGACCCCAAACGCAAAAATGTATTATTTCCTGAGAGAGAGTTAGCGACCGCTGACAGCTGTCAATTATTATCGGCAATATCGCGGGGTCTGCGGACACCCCCCCCCCCCCCCCCCGGACACTTCCCCCCAAATACTTCCCCCCCCGGACACTTCCCCCCCGACTGTTCTTAACTTCGCACATTCTTTTTTTGTTTTGTAAGGTAAACGGACCGCTTGTATCCAGACAAATTGTATCCAGTTTTCCTTTCGTAGCTCAGAAAGTGATCTTTTGCATCCCGATTTCTACAATTTGTATCCAAGTTTTATTTATGAGTTTTATCAAAGCAATTACATTGTATTGTTTGCTAATCTTTAAACAATTAATTAGATGACCTATAAATACCATCCCCCGAATGATATACTGTTTTTATTAACTATAGAATTATAATAATTAATTGTTTTAATTATACAGTAGGTATTATTATGTAATAGTCTTCTTCAAATTGTAGCAGATGGGGATGAATATTATTGTTGCAATCAAAATTATACCTCTCCAGGTAAAATCGACATGCGTTGACCTGTATTCTGTGTTCAGCATTACATATTTATAAATTAATTAAATTTCCTGGTTACTTGCAATATTTTTAATAGGATTTTGATGAATTATATAATATTGTAGTAATTTATATATTAATTTGGTTAAAATTCAATACAGCTCCTACTTTAGGCTTATTCAATTTATTATCTGATGATACAAACATGAATTAATTATT